>JANSTX010017042.1:0-16931 GCA_027564355.1 Penthetria funebris
GAACAGACAGGTCTTAGACCTGGAAAATCTTGCACATACCATATCAATACATTGCGAATCATTGTGGAGCAGTCAATTGAGTGAAAAGACTTTTTAGACCCTTGGAACTCCGTTCCCAGGGTCTAAAAAGTGTGTGGTGATAAAAATAGGTAAATGATAAATTAGATAAAAATTCTTAATAAGTTAGCGGTGTTAAGACCATAAATTAAAAGTATACGGTATGGGAAAGCGTTTCTTATTATACTTGTATTATCAGCAAATTTTTATACTATCATTACATCTCATACGTTAATATAAATATATATTAATTATTTAATTTATTGGATTTAAATCAATAAATTAAATCCAATAAGCCTTTCCTATCGTATATTGGTAGCAATTTCTGTACAAATTTATGTACTTTCTCATTGCTATATACAGTTTGTTTAAATGCAATTGAACGTTCATCGGTTCCATGAATTGTTAAAATTTCAGCATTTTTCGTCTTTTCATTCATCATTAAAGGTTGTAATAATAGGGCCGATATTAAACCTAGGAAAAACAAATTTTGTAAATATGTTAGCATTTTCTATAATATTCAAATATATGTTGATGTACAAAATAACCATACCATAGAAACTCGTATCAATGTACTGCATATGAAATTCCAATAAATTTGGAATATATCCTTGATACCTAAGAGTATGCAATGTTTCAACTAAATGTTTATGATAGAATTGAATTAATTCATCCAGATTATTAAGACGTATTTCATTTTGTAGTGAAGTATTGAAAAAATAATGTAAATCAATGGTAGGTGATGCCCAGCAAGAAAATTGAAAATCAACAAGAACACATTTATCTGGTTTATTTGTCATTGAATTATATGTGAACATTGTATTATTTGTCCAAATATCACCATGAATTAATGTATTAAAATAATTTTCATTTACAGTAAATGTCCTTTTGCCATTTCTCATTACAAACGGTCGTAATTTTATTAATTTTTCTGTATAATATTCAAAATTTTCCCACTTTGAAACTGCTGCAATTAATGCATCCCATGAGGTTAAATAAAATGATGTAAATGTTGAATTTTTGCATAACATACCTGAAATTTAATTTTATTTAAAATTGTTATTTTTTTTATAAATTTTAAATAATTTAGTTAATTACATAAATTGAATATATTTCTAGCATATATTATTATTTAATTATTTAATATGAACTATGCTGAAAAAAGAATTATTGATGATAATATATGGATGAATTGGATGGAGCCATATCATTACACCAAGAATGTCAGATGAATTAATAAAATATTTAATGATGTAGCATATTATCCAAAAAAAAGTATTAAATTCTTCGTTGTTCGCATATTTAAATGTTTTGAAACTTTTAATTTAATGTCATTCGCTATCGTTCTACAACCCATCTTTAAATTCCCGTAGTTACAACCGCATATATATCATTTATTGTGTGTAACAATGACCATAAATATATGTGGCCTTTTGACGTAGAAATGTTGAAATTATAATGATGATATCTAATAGTTGAGGTTCGCCATAGTAATACTATGAAGTACGAACCTCATCAAGTAGAATACGTATGGTTTGTGAAATATTCCATGATAGCCCTTTACTTGTGATGTCCTGCTTATATTTTAATTTGTATAAATGTCATATGTAAAAGATTTCGGAAACTAATTTCTAATTCCAATACAATATATAATATATTAAATTTTCTAACTTACCATTATATTGTTTGATTGCATCTCTTGTACATGTATTTTCTGCTAATACTGCAGATGCTGCATGAAATTTTGCTAAATTTTCCAATAACATTTTACAATGTATCATATCTAATCCATTAATGGCAGATGGCATACAATAACCCTTTACTCTTAAATCTTCGAAAATTATTGCTTGTTTTGAAAATGATACATAAATTGTATCAGAAAATATTTTCCCATTAATATTTGCATTTTCCAATAGCATTTTAATGTCGGGTAAAATTTTTTGATAAATTTCCATTTCTTTATCATAAACATTAAATTCAGTAAGTATTTTAAGGGAAAATTCATCGTTGAATGCGGATTTTATAACGAAACTTCCACTTTTGTTATTCTATTAAAATTTTTTTGGAAATAAATTGAAACATTTCGTGTCTATTAAAATAATTTTTTATTTTTATTTTTTATCTGTTTTTTTCTTTTTTTTTTAGCGAAAAGAACAGTGAATTAATTTTCGTGTCAAATTGATGAAAATTATTTAAATTAATACTTAGAATTCATTTGTATTTCGTAAGAAATTAAAGTAAACAATTGATTGATGACTACGAGAATCGAGATGAATCTGATATTAATTTATATTTTCTCTGGATTCCTGAATTGAAAGTTTGATTTAGCTTTTACATAATATAACTGGCTTATATTTTTTGATTTGATTATTTTACACTGGTTATATCAAGGTGTATCCTTTATAAATTTATGTTAAATAAAATTGAGAAGATTCAGAAATTTGTATGTCTAAAATTTCAAAGACATTAATTTAATATCGCTTCTTATTCTATTCGAGCACATACGTAATGAAAATATGTAATACCGTCTTTTACTGTAGTAAATTTAGATTGCTGAAATGTTTATTCAATTTCAGAAGCATTAATACAATAAAATATCATCTAATTAGAACTTCATTCATTTTTTGTTTTATTTCTTTATTTAACGGCCTACGCCTCTTGGCCCACATATTCTTTTTTTTAGAATTTCAATAAAGTGCTAAATGTACAAAGTAAATTTTGTAATCAATGGGATTTCATTTCGACCTACTACCCTATTATAAGACGATAACTTCATTCTTATGAGTTTGAAAGTATTTTTTAATGAAAATATAATAAAGCTTTTGGTTCGACAAATATATAAAGTTTCTATATTGAGGATTATTTCAAGAGTATTAAAGAATCTTCGTTTTTTCTTCCTTCTAATCAAAATATAAGGATTATATAAGAAAGAAATTAAAAGGTATGAGCTTATCTATGTTTCTGATACATAAAGAATTACATTTTAATTATGTTTTTCATTTTCTCTATTTAACTTTAATATTGTATATTTACCTCAAGATACGTCCGGTTCAAAGGTATATTCATGATACTTTGTTTAATATTAAAATGAAAGTGGGAAATTATTTAATGTAAAGTGAAGCATTTTCTTTTGAATTAAGCTGAGTGTAAATAAATATAATTATTATGATTTTGTAAATAAATGGTCGGATTTTGATAGGTTTTTTGAATGTTTTTTTTTTTTAACGTTGTTTGATGTAATACCAGCCTCCACTTCATCGTATAGGTCTCCACAAATTATGTCATTTATTATAGTTTTTAAATTTGGTTTTTAAACAACAGTTAAAATATCACGGAGTTGTCCATTGCGAGTTGCTACCTAATTGGTCAATATATTTATGTCTAATAATTTAATTCATAGATTTTCTGTCAGAAATCTCTTCAATGCATTTTTATTCTGAAAAATAAAAACAGCAGTCTGAATGAAAGGATCAAAATTCTAATTGAGTTGCTAATATCATTCGTATATAGCTTTTTCCTCAACACCATCTAACATCTTTCCTCAATACAATCTATACCATATACCATATATCAATATCATCTAACATCAAATGAAATCATCATCATACATAACATAAACATCATATGCAATCACTTTTAAATGTGGTGAAAATCAGTAACCAATTTTTATTGTAAATAAAGGAATGGAGTCCTTAAAATTTCATTACAATACCCACAGAATCAAAGATAGCGCATAATTTTCAGGTATAAGTTGGCACTGTTCTCCAACATCAGTTTATGACAATTTTACTTGAACCCTATGAATCTTTAAACATAATTTTAGTATCCGTTACAAATTTAAAATTTAATTTTAAAATTTTAATCTGTTCTGAGGACGAATGGATAAAATTAATTCAAAACAAGTTAGTAACTTATATTACAATATACTTCTTTCTGATTTACTGGTAACACAAATAATTGCATGAGAATTAAAATATGTTTTAATTTTTATTTTATTTTTTTGAAAAAAAAAAACCTATTAAATTATCTCAAAATGTTCATTTTAAATACATTGTTCATTTTAAATGGAAAAACAGACTTTAATTTCATGAATAATCATTTTATGCGGAAACGAACTAATAAAAGAAGGATATAATACGGCGAGTGTATAATTTATATATGGAATGCTAACATAGTTAAATCCCATTTTTCCATTTAAATAATTGTCTATTCACAAGTTATTTATATTATACCTTATTATTGTTACCAGTAGTATATGAACATTGCACCCTGAACATATAACTTGCAAAATTATCTTCTTTTTTGGTTGCAGGTTGAATATTAAACATAATTATTTTTATCAAATTATCATTTTCATGTCGTTGAAATGCTTTTTCTAAAAATTCTCCATTAAGCCATTCTGGGAACATCATCATTTGATCTTCTTGTTCCTCATAATATTTTATATTATGAATTTCTTTTTGTTTATAATCCTTATCATTAATAACGATGGATTGTAATTGTAGATTTTCAGGCATTTTAACTGTTTTGTTTTAAAATTCACTTGTTTCGGGGAATATGAAATTAAATATTACACTTAGTATAAATTAGAACTTATATAAATGAATCTCTATTTTAAACTAAATCCATATATGGTTACATTTGCTTTTATAAAGTACTTCTTAATTAAATTTGATATATTTCACTGTTCAAATATTGGCCATAGTGTAAAGTAGGGTGTTCGGGTTTGTTTAGCAAGTGATTTTGCTAAAAAAATACAAGATTACCACAATATTAAGAAAAAAATTATAGTCAAAAGTTAGCAATAATTCTTATACTTAGTTAATGGTAAAAAAAAAAAAATGTGCAGCATTTTAAAAATTTGCTTGCACATGATTGTGGTCCCAACAGATTTGAAATTTATCAAAAATTTGATCAAATTTCTAAAAAATTAGATGCTAATAAGTTTAACTTATTTATGAAACAACATTCTGAATTATGAGTCAGAAGAACTGTAGGAATGAGCGATGCGTTCAAGTATTTCAAGTGCGAAAATTAACCAAATTTGGCAATTGCTTTCGGATGCTTATATACTGTGCATCTATAAATAAAATTTCATCTGCTCAAAATCAACAAACTTCCAAAATTGTAGTTTGGAAAAATTGAAATGCAGTTACTACGAAAAGTTATATAAAAACACAAATAAGTTTATGAGCAAAATTGTTGTGAATTTGAGCGATGCATCGGCTGAAGAAATAAATATTATACCATTTGAGGAGGAATTCGATAAAACTAAAGAATTTTATGATAATTACTGCATTGGTTATTAAGTGAGTTATACAATGTAAAATGATGACTAGATCTAGATCAGTTTCTGCAAAAAACATGATCTCAAATATAACTTCTGCAACGCTTTTGTAAACACTTGAATATAAAGTTCGATAATTACAACTTAAAGATTACACCTTATCATCTCATTATGGAATATTACATCAACTTCAATATTGGCTTATTTTTATTTAAATGTTATTTAGTTTTTGTTTCCTGTTGTTGTTTATAACATAATTTTTGAAAAAATAGACTTTCGTTGCCTTTGATATTTTCCAACATAGTTTTACCATATCACTCGACTTTCCCTATAAAATATTAATGGTCATAAATTTTCCTGTTATTTACAATTTAAATTTTCATTGTTTATAATTTATTTTATGTAAATTTTAGAAATACTACGATTATATGATTATTTAAGGTGTATATACGAGCAATTTGCGGAAAATTTAAATAATTAACTATTTTCAATTATATTTTCCATGTATTTTATTTCTATTTGTCATTTGAAATAAATCCATTTTCAGAATTTAAGTATTGTAAATTTTAAAATGTGCATGCTGAAGAGAATGAAAATAGAATTATCACGAATTTATAATTGGCTTTCGAATCAATGCATTAAGAATTAGTATTCGACAATCTATTGAATACAATTTATAATTTTGCATCGATATTTTGGATGTACATTTAGTTGTTTAACAACGATGTATATCACCAGCACTATTATTCCTGCGTATATTCGAATTGGTAATAATCAAGGTTACTACTGAACCGCAAATTTGATCTAACGGGTCGATTTGAAGATCTCGAATTCGCTGACGACGCATTTGTCTGCTATCGCAAACTGAGTCAGACATGAAATTGAAATATTAGAACTACTAAATATCAATTTTTCAAAAACACAGCGCAATGAAGTGATGCAGGCAAAGACATACACATGAATTAAACTTTCTTAAGACACCATAAAAGAATGGTAAAGATTTTGGACACAAGAATTCCGAATAAATGTGTTCGTAAATCTGTTCGGATTCGTCAAAGACAATAGATATTCTGCAAACATTTCGTATAAAGATTGGAAAATAAGTAAGTAACATACTTAGAAAGTAATCAGGTTTTAGATCTTTAGACGACATTTGATAGAGTACGTAGAGATCTCGTCTTGTAAGCATATATCAATTTTACTGATTGTCTACATCAGTGTTCTGCATTAAGTCCATCAATCTTCATCACTGTTATGCAATACATATCTGGGTTTAATATAGGATCTTTTCCATGAACAATGTTATTTACAGCCAATATACAAGCTATTTTTTATATATTAGTTAATTTTTAATGCTCATCCAGATTTAAAAAGAGCATAACATGAAATTAATTCTTACTATTTTTGTTGATAATTTCCTTTAACAAGTTTGTGTGGCACACAACGCTTTTATTTGAACAACAAGATTTTATGTTAAATTTGCATATTATTTATTATGTAAATTAAGTATAAACTTCATAGTCTGAAAACTTATTATTAATACTTATTTTATTTTTTTGTTGATAATTACTGATAAGTTAAATTTATGAGTGCCCCAATATGGATAGAAAGTTCCATATATATATACTAATTTTTAAAGAAGGACATAATGTGAAAATTGAATTTATTATCTTTGAACTGTTGCTTACTAAAAAACTAAACGATAATGTAATTCATACAAAAATTTTTATTATCGATTCGATACGTAGAAGTGTACTAAAGATACAATAATAAAAAGAAAGCGAAATAAGCAAACGAAATAATCATGTTCCACAATTTGTTCGCTTGTCAATTTGGTATACAGTTCATGAGAAGTGAAATAGTGTGGAACTAGTTATTTAGTGCAGGCGATTTTAAGATAACATTTTATATGGTTAATTTTCTTTCGCTTGATCAATATGCCTACCTTTCAGAGCGGAATTTTGTGTGAAAAATTAAAGTATATTTTCTAATATCGAATAGCTTTAGAACTAAATATAATGTAGTATTACTCGAATCAATCTTTATTAACCATACATACCTATCTATACGAGAATAAAATGTATTATTTCGCAATCTTACAAATAGTTCTAATAAATATTGATGAAGCTAGTTATTCAGGTAAACAATCGACATAGATTTTGACAAATAATGATCTATTTGAAACCATATCATCAGTTATATTCAACAATATATGCTTGATTGGTTAGTATTATATTGCTAAATGAACGACATCCTAATATGTATCAATGATCGGACCTACTAATAAATTAGCAGAACCTTAAGATGATATTATGAGGTTCTTAATTGTCAAAATCAACAAAATGTCGTTTATTTAACAAAAGAAAAAACAAAAAATTGTCACAAACCCTTTTATGTCGTTCATTTAGCAAAAAAAGTTGAAATCAACAAAGTCTATGGCCATTTGTCTTATTAGTTCGAAATTTGATTGATTTTAAGAATTACGTAACGAAAAATGATCTATTGAAAGAAATTTTATATTTTACTAAACTGTTTAAACGTAACAAGCTTTGAACTTCTTAATTTCCAAATAAATTGACCGTAGGGCTTCCGACTACATACGATTAAATTTGGGCATTATCAGCAATTTTTAAATAAATTGGAAAACAATGGTATATCTCACACTGATATATTTTTACAACATAAATGCAGCTAAAACTGCAAATATTTTGAAAATATTTATATTATTTCTGGATATTGAGATCATAAATTCAAATGTAATATAAATATTGATTTAATAACATCGCTCACATATATGCATTTATCGAATACAAACGCTCTGACATATCTTATGGTGTTAGTACGGTAATGGATCTAGGCTTGATACTTCCATTAATGCTATACTATTGTGAGTGATCCCTATATATTCATACTATTAACTGTTATAAATAATAGTTTATTAGATCGCGATCAATATGACAAGACTGGTAAATATAATTCAAGATATTGGTCCTCAACTCGTTCAACTCGGTTCTATTTTATTTAATATTTAAATTAATAACAATTATAATGAATTTAATAAATGTTAATGTTTAATGTAAGCAGACGATATAAAATTGTATATACTGTCATGTATAGATAATTTGAATAATGTAGCATGAATTCAAAGCTACTTCACTTAGGGATGAATATTTCAAAGTGTGTCACTTCCGCTTTTTATAGAAAATGCAATAATTAGAAGATTGTTCATTAAACCACAATCAATATGTTCGTGAGCTGGGGAGTGTTATTTAATACTAATAATTCTATGAACATGTCGATATATAGAAGACACTTGCAATGAAGTTTTGTTGAAATGTTTTGTTCAAATATGCACTTTAAAGTTTTTGTTCGTTTATATGTTCAATTGAATGCAATCAAAACAAACATAAAAAATATATTCTATTCAATACAAATTTTCATCATACATCAAATCATGTAACTTTAATTCATTTATTCATTTGGGAGAACAAAGACGTATTTTGTGTTTGATTTATTGACTGGACGAATTGATCGTATCGAATTCCATTTAATTCTAAAATATGAATGTTCGTCGTGTTAGACGTTTAAGTCGACATGGATCACTGCATTTAAAATTTCAGTTATATTAGAGTTGTTCTATATTTTACTTTTTATTACATGTACGTAAACAGTATTTTAACTAATTTATTGTATGGCTTTGTATATTTAAAAAGTGTGCCAGAATTAATTTTTTTAGACACATTCCGATATCGGGTAAATTCATTTTAAATATATGAAATTTAATGACACTGCGAACCGTATGTCTGATATATGTAGTATGATTAGAATTGTTTATTTAATTATAATCAGTCATACAATCTCTACAATCAATAGGCAGCCCCTGAATAAATTAATAAAAAAATATTTAACATAATATAAAATATATAAAATTGTATACACACAAAATATGGGACAGGATTGCATTCATATTTCTTTCTAAAACGGCAATCCTCTATCTTCTTCTCGTTAACGAGATATATTCAAACTTTTGTTGAAAAACTTAACCTTTTACTGATTATGTTCTCCTGTTACAATTCCAAAAATGTGGAAATTTGTGCAATCTTAAACTTAAATTAACAAAATATAGATTATCTCGCAAACGGTAATAGTTAGAGTAGTAGTGTTTTAGAAAGGGATATGAGTAATAATCAAACGCGTATTTTAAGTGTATCCTTGAGCATCTGTGAAACGGATGTGACCTTCAGAATGACATTTTCACCATTTAAACAGGCTACTAATAATGCTCCCTGTTTATGCCTGTACACAAAACATGCGCCAGGATAGCATGCATCTTTCTTTCTAAAACGACAATACTCTGTCTTCAATCGTTAACGAGATATTCAAAATTTCGTTAAAACACTTACTGATTATGTTCTCCTGTTACAATTCCAAAAATGTGGAAATTTGTACTACCTTAAACTTAAATTAAAAAGTATAGATTTTCACCATTTAAACAGGCAAATAATACTAACTGTTTATGAAATATAAAGGAAATGGAATTGTTTAAAATAAAGTTATACATTTTTTAAAATAAAGTTGTACATTAAATATTAATTATAATAATTAATTTTAATATATTAATAATAAATGTTATTGAATTGCATAATTCCCTGTTGTATAGATATTAGTGTTATATCGTCAACTACTAGTTTTTGTTTGAAAATTTTTATTTTTAGATAAAAAATTATATCAAGTGGTCCAATATCACAAATTCATATTTTCAACCAAAATATTGCTGGTTATGCGAGGTTATACATATCGGTTGCATGCAACTTATTTGTTTGTATTCATAATAATAAAATGCTGCAGTTGGTTGTTAGTACGTATACTTGTTGACAAATAACTATTAAAAAAATCATGTTTCATTACAATTGTAAAATAGTTTTAAGTACCGTATCCACGATAATCAAGTTGTTGTAATATGTTTTTAAGTTGTTATCAAAATAAAATGTTTTTAATCTTCAAATCTTATCTTGATTGTATTAAAGCTTTGCGTCTGTAATTTGTAATGTTTGACTTTTCGGCTGAAGCAAAGTGATCAATGTCTTTTATCATTAAATCGAGTTTAAATAGTAGAATTCTCTACTTATCCCATATTGTAATTGTATGTTAATCGATTGCATATGGCAGTCAAAAATTTTAAATTTATTTTTTTTTTTACCGATCGTGCTTTTCATTTTCTTCCAGAAAATTAATTCATACACTAATTTTTTCAATATTATTTAATTATGTTGTAAGAATTTGGTATATTTGTTAAATTTGTGAATATCCGTAAATCATAATTAGGTGAATGTCTATTTTATTGGTTGAACATAATGCTGTAGAGAATGTAATGGAGAGATGTACAAAATCCCTAGAATTTTGGAATCGCTTTTGAAAACACCGTCATGACCTACTCCGCATCATCGCTGCAAGTTCTTTATCGGTTCACGTATTTTAAAAAAAATTCTTGGAGGTATGCCAATTCATAACATGAATAGCTGTGAACACGAATATCAAATAATTACTGCTAATTAAAAATTAACCTTAATAGTTTTAGTGAAATGGGTTATAATATAATATTATAGACATCCAAAATCTTTACAACTTCCTCATTACCAAAAGTAATCAAGTTACATTATCATAATTTTCAGACAACAAAAATGTTCTAAAAATTTGGAATTAAAAGAAAAAACCGGATATATTTGTTGAAGACGTAGAAGAATATGAGTTACATATAGTTTTTTTTAAAAAAAAATTTCCATTAGGCACAACTTGGCTAATCTCAAAAAATCATTAAAAATATTAACGAAAACCTGAAAACACTATGTTATTTAAAAACTCATTTCAATTTCTTAGTTGCAAAGAAGAATTATGTGGATCATCGTAGACTATTTGCAGCATCATATTCATAGTTTATGATAAACCTTGATTACGCCCGTTTATTATAATTCAAATATTAAAAAAAAAAAAAAAGCGTTTATCATTTATGATAATATTATTTTTTGTGCCAAATCATTCAGTTGACATGGACTGCTAAATTGTTGATTTTATGAATGTCATATACATGAGTATGTAGATATCAATTAATTAGTATTTATTTATTTATAGTAGTCAGATAACTTATCATTCTTTAATCATAGATGATAAATTTTTGTTTCGCCACATAATACTTTAATTTATTGTTGCTCAAATTATAGTCAACAAAATTTGTGTATTGATTGACAAATAGTGATCAGTTTTGTCAGTGTTGTATAGTAAAAACAAACTCAAATTTCATTTGGCGAAGGTTATTTAGCAAAAATATACATGTAACATATTATATTTACGAGTACATACATTCAAATTTATGTTTGTTTAATCTTTAAAATACTTATAATTAAGATTAATATAAAAAATTATATCTTTTTTTTTTCAATTTATCATGTATGATGCTTAGATTATGATATTTCATATTTTTATATACATCTATATATAACTTAAGCTCAGCATAATATGCATTCGATCGTTTGACCAATTTCAGTTGGGTTTTTATATTTGACCAGAAATAATCAAAATAGTCTTGTAGTTTTGAATAGTTAAAAGATTTTTTTTTCCATAATATTTGCTTATTGTTATTGTGAAGTGATCATATAGTGATCAATAAGTGGGTAAACATCGTATATAGAATTAGATACAAGTAATTATTTCTTCATCTGGTATTTGGCATTGCATATAATAATTTGAATTATGTTTGAAGTGTTAATTTTGTTAGAAAAGAGAAATTTATGAAAATATTGAATTTTTTTTTATTATTTTTTTTTTTGAAATAGCATAGTGATCTCATAAGGTTCAAAGTTAACCGACCGCATTCCACAATAATTATTTCACTTCTGATGGTTTATGAAGCGAGTATAGTAACTTGAACATATGCAGTTGAATAAGACATTTATTACAGATCATTTACTCATTAATACTCATAGTGATCGCCTAACACGCACTGTTTGATATGATATTTGCCATAGCACAGCATCTGTAAGGTTCAATAGCGTATACACAGTATATAGTTGCAAGTGTTTAAAAAACAAATATTTATATGTTCCATAGAGAATAATTTGTCTATATGTAGTACCATATTAACGGGATGTCTGAGTAGATAGATATAGCGATAACTGACACAATTAAATAGTGTTTATGTTTCCTAGTGACATTAAGTTAATAATTATGATGTGTTTATAATGATAATTAGTGATGATTAAGGAATGGGAATGACAAATCATTAAAATATACAATGATGAACAGTTTTTAGAAAATAAGGCAAGTTTTCAATTGTTGTTTTCGATTCGAAAATCACCAATTATCATATATGAGCTTGTAATTTCAAATTTTTTATTTTATTTTATATTCTTTAAACAATTTATTACAATGCATTTAAACAATTTATTACAATGCATTTACGATATTGTGTCATCATAATAATAATACTATATGAATGTCTTTAATTGCATAGCATATCATTAAAAAATATTAAAAAAAAAACAATTAATTACAATTAATTGCAAATCTTATATTAGATTTTAAGTGAACAAATGATGTATAGGAATGTATGAATATCTGAATGACATAAATAAAATAAATAAAAAAAGAATCACAACATAATTTGCTGCATATAGGAAATTATTAATAAATGCATACGAGTATGCACCCATATTAAACAAGTACATCATTCCATGTAATGTGTTATAACACAATATTTTAACTAAAAACTATCTTCGAAGTTTAACATTAAACCATTTCTTATCGATTTATTAAATAACGATTTACTCTAAATATATTCATTTTTCTTTAACCATCAACGTTCCACTTTTGGTATTGGTTTGGTATAAATTGTTTGAACAAAATCCAAGATCGCACATATAAAGATTTATACATTATGCAAATTGTGAAATGTGGCCACGTGAACTGAAATCACTATTTCAAAATTTTTCTACCAGTCAATTCTTATTAATCATCTGCATCGCCGCAACTGCGACAAAAATAATTGAATGGGATACCCAATCTTGACGCGTGGTTCCCGACCGGCCAATGTCCTGTGAGCACTGCCACGGAACTGGCCACATCCCGACGATTATCTAGGATTACTTGGCCCAAACTCGGGCCAAGTAATCCTAGATAATTTGCATGTAGGTAGTCCTTTCCATCTAGCATTAGCCATTCTCATATAGTATAAGTCAGTTTGTTTAGTTCGCTGAGTGGCGGAGAAAATTGCTCCGCCAGTGATATAGGGTCCTGGCCAGTTCGTCAGCCCTGTAATTACCTACAACGTCCCTGTGAACAGGAACCCATAATAGTGTAATTTCGGCCGCGTTACTTGCCTCCATCAATGCGAGGAAGCATTTCTCGACCAGTTTTGATTTGCAGACCGACGAGGTAAGCGACATAATGGTGGCCATACCATCCGTGGATATTGCCACTCGGTGCACGAGATTCGAAATAGACAACAAGAAGTCACATGCCTTCCAGACATCAAACATTTTCGCTTGGAATACGCTTGAATTGGTTGGCAGCCTAAAGGATTCTGCCACGCTAAGAGTGCCTGAGAAAACCCCAGCTCCAACTCCGGCTTCCATCTTGGAATCATCGGTGAAAATGATGGTTTCGAAACCATCCAAGGTGGTTGTCGTACTTCCATAGTATTAACTTCATTACAAATTGTTTTTTTTTTTTTTTTTGTTATCCTTTTCAACCATATGACCATACAGAAAGAATAAGTCACAAAGTGTTAATTTTATACTTTAGCACTAAGTATTAGCTAAGTATTCGTAATATATGATAAATTTAAGGAATTTTTTTTAAACTAATTAATTCGATATATGAAAATAAAAATATGTTTGCGTAAGATTTATTTTGTTTTATACTCAGTCGTACGAGTATTGTACAAAATTATTATTAATCTGCATACATTTCAATTGATTTATTTAGGTCAATTGTATAATTTAAAACTTTACATTATCACAATTGTGAATATTTAATATAAGAAGTTAAATCTTAAACAATTTGAATCTAAAAGTTGATTTGAATGTGACGAGCAAGTTTTGTATTATGACAAAATACCCGAATATTGGGCAAAATACTATAACGTCCTTAATTTTTACAAAGATATTTTTGAAATGCTATATTAGAACATCCTCATTGCGTAAACTTTCCTGTCAAAAAAGTTATAGATCATCTTAAGTACCTCTCCAAAAATTTCTGTCGTCGTGAATACATGATCCTAAATATGGTCATACACCATTCCAATATATTTATATCGATTTATTATTATTCAGTAATTTCTGTTGGGGCAAGCCTATACACACACTCCTCTTTCCTTCACAACACCTCAAGGCCACGGGAAAAATTCAAAACATTAATTTCAACTTCAATTTCTAAAGTGAACATTGCTATTAAACATTTAAACTAAATTCTGGAATTAAAAATTAGCTTATAAATGGTATTGGTGTATTAATATCTGCTATAAGTAAAATATATTTCATATTATCAATAAAATTCCCCTTAAGGATCTTCTCTTAAAGAAGTAGTGCTTAGTTTAAAATAATATGTTCATCTTATATTTCATAGCTACTTACTTGAATTTTCTTTATCACTGTTTGTGATACTATTGTCTTTATTGCAATGTCTTTAAAATCCTGCATCTTGAAAAACTATTGTTAAATGTTAATCTCTAATCTCTAACACTAATAGCGATAATTCCAACCTGACGCTTTGCATTCGCCATTTTGTTTTCATTTCTAAACTTCTCAAGTGACCAGAGTTTGGAGGTTAAGACACGCACAATTCTTCATGGCTTTGTTTTGCCGACATTTTAAGGCATTATTTTGATTTCAAAGTTTTGTATCCGTCATTTTGTATTCGACATTTCTTTTCGCTATTTTGTGCTTTCGGCATCATATAAATGTTGACATTAGGACATCATAAATCCATAAATGGAGAGGAAAAAAATTCTAAGTTTATGAAACCCTGTTCAAAGAATAAAAAAAATTGAAAAATAGACATGAACGACATAAATATTGCTACAAAAATGACTCCCGAATATCGTATAAAATATGGCGACTTAATATCGCATAAAAAATGGTGTCTGAATATCGCATCAAAAATGGTGTCTGAATATCACATCAAAAATGGTGACTGAATTCACATAAACAATGGCGTCTGAATATCACATCAAACGCACACAATGGGATGAAAATAAAATCTTTGTCACATGTAATTTCCCAAAAGCTAGTAATATTACAGTTTTTTCTCAAATTCATACAGTCAATAGTACTTAATTCCATCAGCGATAATAAATTTTTTTTATATGACATAATATGTGAAGAAATCCATTTAACAGACATTCCGTCATGGGATAGTTAAGAGTGAAACACTTAAGTAATATGTCAATAATCAATTTACGGCGTATTCAATATATAACGAACTTATTCTCAAATGAATTTTATTTTTATTAAAAATAATGATTTGCAAACCCTCCTTCATTTAAGTTAGTATATTGTTAGAATCCAAACATCTAACTAAAGCTATATGCAGATATTCAAGATAACCGTCTGTATACAATATTATCTTTTATATCATCATTTCTGCTTTCATACACGTTATATTAACCTTATCAGTTGAAATCTAATTTATAATCAATTTTAATTTTAATTGCGATCTTGTAATATTTTTTTCTGGGTATATTTTTAAAATTTACGTTATATAAATATTTGATATACTTCTTCTTAGAATATACATCACAAATTACAACAATTGTTAATATAATTTTCAGAAATCAGTTATACTTTAAATTATGGCAACAAATGAGTTGAAAACAATTGAGGAAGCAGAGAAATTAGTATTACCCAAATGGATAACTGATGATTTTTTCCAAGAAATTCTTGTAAAAGATGGTAAATGTAATACAAAACTGGTGAATTGGAACGTTAAAATGGCCAATAATAAAGGTGAAAATTATGCATCAGTTATGTATCGAGCAAATGTTCAAATTGAAAATGAAGGTAATTAAATGTTATGAAATTTGAAATTGACCACAATCATAAATCATAAATTACTCATTTGGGCAAATCTCACCACAGACTTTATATTGAAGCCTTTATAATACATAAAAACCAATTTTAGTTCTTTCAGTTATATAATTTCTTCGTTGTTTTCATCAAGCTTCTCAAAGCTTTAATATAAATTATAACAAATTTATTACCATTTAAATTTTAAATAATGAATCTTTGGGAAGCGAACAATGGAACACCTTTTATACTGGGAAAACTGATATTTCTTAATGTCACAGAAATGAGCGGGATAAAAGAAATTTTTTTGGAAATTATTTTTAAACCAACAATTAGTTCTTTTATTTCCTGATTCAACTGAAATAAATTAAAGACAATAAACTTTAAATCATGACTTTACATTAACCTCTTATCAACTATGTTTTTCATTTAAATTATTCATGTAAACTAATCATCTCCAGAAAATGGTCTGCACTGACAGCAGACCATTTGCAAAGTTGATTGCAACTGGACGCGTCCACAGGTTGCGG
>JANSTX010017053.1:0-16930 GCA_027564355.1 Penthetria funebris
TAAATAGGGGCGTTATGAACAGGAGAAGTTAGTTGAAAATAAAGCTTAATAAAATACACATCGAGATATTAAAAGTATTTTAAGTGATACCGAAGCATGAGTAATAGAAAAAAAAAACATTTTGTACAGTAAAATTGTATTGTATTTTCAAATAGAATAAAAATAAAATAAAGTTTTTGTTAAAGTGCAAGTCAATATTTTATTATTCTACGAATATAACTTTTACATTAACCGCTCGGCCAAGGCTATTTATCAAAGAATCAACGTTGTATATAAATAATAGCAACCTCCCAAAACACACTTTTATAACAATAATTATATTGTTCTCTTGTATTATATACCTGTAATTTTAGGCGGGTATCAAAATTTCAAGGGACTAGTTCATTCGTGTATCGTCTTGAAGGAATAATCGTTATTATATTTCAAAATATATAAAAATGTTAACTTGATCAGATAACTTCCTAGCGTACCTCCCATGCATAATTTTTACTCCTTACTGATTAAAATAAGTTATATGATACATTCACTAATTTAGGCGAACATTCTAGGTACGAGATATCAATTATTTTCCAATTCTCTTTAATGAATATTTATATATTATGTGGTGATCCGTTAAACAATTTCCAGGGCCTCCAATAATTGGCAACCAATTATACGTTTCTCTTGTTTTTTAATAGATGTGTTTGTTTTAGTAGACGTGTTTGTAAAATGTTTCAATTCAAACTATTTAAGGTTTGTTAACCAAAAACAAGTTGGATCAGAGGTTCTTTTTCAAATCGTTACAAAATTTAATTAGGGGTTTAGAGATATTAGAAATGGGAAATATCAGGTTTCAGGTCATATAGACCATATCAATACATTTCGAATTATTGTAGACAAGTAAATTCAATGGTACACACCATTTTCAATGTTGTTTGTCGATCGATGTAAATTTATCATCATTGATAAAAGTTTCTAAGAATACATCATTGTGCTGCTGTAATGTTTCCCATACATAGAATCGTTTACCATATCGGTTTTACAACAACTTCTTTATAGATACTATCGTATAGCTGGAAGTTCGTTGTTTACCATCTGTTGGTATTTCAAAGATATACTTAAAATTTCGTAAACAAAACCAATAGCAAATACAAATTTGTAAAGCCTGTTAGATCTTAAAGGAATGGACAGGGTTGTCAACCGTAGAAAAGTGGAATTGGATCGGGTATAAACAAAGATGATCATTGATCTGAATAAGAACAATATGGGGAAGTACCAAATCAATAAGGATTACAGTACCAAGTGGTAGGTACTGAAGCGAAACGAAAGTATTGAACGAGGATAATGAACAGAGGTGATTGCACAAAATTTTCTGCACATAAAGGACATCGACTTCTAGCTAAAGGCTCTTATTAGTCTCTTCAATATTTAAAGTTGACATTAATAGTATTACTATATCATAAGGGAAAATAAAAAAAAATATGTTATTTGCTGAACTTCCCTACAGTTCATTCACATCTCAATATCACTTTAGCAGAAACCAAAATTCGCTCATATACACGAAATGAAAGATTATGGAAATTTGTAAGATTATATTTTATTGTACACATTAATTTTATCCTTATACTCTTTTGGCAAACAATTTTTCATCCTCATTTTCCCTTTTGCTATATAGTTTCCTATCCATTTCCTTTCACATTTACGTGTATGTATGACTTTTAATATTTTTATCGATTTCTCAAAGGGAAAATATGTTTTTTGTTAAGTCACAATATTTCCTTTTTTTTTCCTTTCCCAACAGTATCTCCTCTCTACATATTTATATTTTCTTTTTTATTTCTTATATTTTCTTTATCCTTATTTCGTCTTTTTTTTTAACTCCATTTTTTTTTCCTTATAGGGTTGTTTTTATTAGAATGTATGAATATATGCTTTATGCCTACCGTTGTGAAAATGGAAACTATGAAAATAATATTAATATTGTTTAGGTCATATACTCTGAAGTCATATATTATGAATTCATGTATATATTAAATTAATAAATGAAGGAAATTACCCTTGAATAGAAGAAAATATGAGATAAGGATATAATCGTGGGTCCTGTGTATAAATATTTTATGAGATATGTAAACTATGGACACAAAAGTATAAATAGCATATAATGAATGGGTTGCTCTACTACATATGATAGGTCTAACATCACTGCAACTCTAATTGTCTATTGTGAATGTGTAGCAATTCATATTATGTCTGACGATGAAGTGCGGAAACATTAGTATAGCTATACAACATCTTCGTCACGCAATGACTATTTGTTTTTGTTGAGACACAATAAAAACTGTAATGATTATCGATTCCGGTCCTGTTAAAAGCTTTAACAAGTTTCAAGCTTTTAGTTCCGTTACTTTCTGACTACAGTCTCAAACAAATCCCTCGATTCTACTAGATGTGTATGTCAAGAGTCTGTAAATTGTGGCCTGATATTCGAAGAGTCAATCTATCTCATCAGTATATTTTCGTATTAAATTTACTGGACCAATATCTACCGTATATACCTACGTATCCTAAACTCAATTAGTGGTTTTCTTGCCATCAGCAATCTGTACATTAATCTATAAGCATATCATTGTATTCTTTCTTCACAGTTCTACTAACCTTTCGTATTTATATTTGAACTCACTCAAGCAATCAGTCGTTCGAATGACATAATATTTAGGTTCCTACTGAACTAATGGGTTCAGTATTTAATTTGTTCACTGTGTATTACCAAAAATGATAAACTGTTCAGATTTCAGTAAGATAAGTGATAATATTTATCTCTTAATTCGAAAATCATATTGATAATTATAAACAATAATGTTAGATTCCATAACTATATGACATGATCTTGAAGTTAATGATTTTTTCAAAGATATAATGGAATTATATTTAACACTTTCTATACTCACAAGTAGATCTAGATTTGGATCCATCATTGTGGTGAATTAAATTCTGATGCTAAATGTACGTTCACGAATTGGAAACATAAACGACTAAAATAGTGAACCAATAATGTTAAAACCGAACGAAGCTGGCGCATGTGGCATGCAATTTAAATTCTTAAATTATTAAGAAATTCGATGTTCTTAGGCTAAGCGTATTTAGGTGGAAGGAAAATTCTTAATATACTAGTGAAAAACTTTTTGTTTTCTGAAAAGTCTAGTTACATGGATCATAGTAGTGGCATTCGTTTATTACTCAGCAACATCAGATACTTGTCGAGTGAAAACTAATATTTTTTTGGATGAGCACAGTTAAATTCCAAAGTTCAATAAATGTGCAACAAACAAGCATCTATGGATGACGAATATTCGGATTATAATTCATTATCACAAAGTCCCGTTACAAAAAATTAAATATTTTTATGTATTTGATTTGGATCAATATTAATTTGGAGTCTGTTATAAGTATCCATTATATGAGTAATATGAGCCAGAATGGTTAGTTTTTGTGAATATGTACAACAATCAGGACCAATAGTACCACATTATTCAATGCGCAACTTGGTTATCACCAGACGTGGCAGTAGACTCAAATTTGGAAAGTGACGTATAATTTTGCAACAAATCCAAGTTTTGGTCAGTAGCAGCAGAGAAATTTTGTTTCAAATATAATATAAAATGCGAATTTGTGAATATCTGTGATGAATTTATGAATCTTGAAGCGATGGACACGATTATTAGACTAAAATAAAATAGAATTGATATCGCAATATATGTGCTTGACTGGAACCCATAGGATGGTGCAGAACTATAAGTAAGAGACGGGTACCAATGGTTTTGATTAAATTAAATGTGCCGATTAAAATTCGTCTAGAATGGCAGTTTGCTTATTGATACCTTATATTCCTGGTGCAGCATGAAAGTTAATATATTGATATTGTTGGAAACTTGACGGATTACAGTGATGCAGAATATATGCATTATGAGTTTGGTATAATATAAACTGTTTTTTTTTTATTATTATTTGCTGTATTCAAAGTTATACGCAGAACCTGTATGATATTCCCACAATCTGAAAGACAGCAAGATACGGAACAGTATAATTTACTATGTCTTCTTGTACATTCACAGTTTTATGCGAATGTGATACTGAGTTTGTAACAAACTGATAGTATCGTTTACACACAATGTGAGCACCGAAAATAAAAAATGAATAAAAAACTACACAAGAAAAATAATAAGAAATATGTTTGGCACAAGGCCAGGAAACATTCAATTCATCTTATTTTTCTTAAAGGAAATATTTTTTTCCTTTCTCAGATTTTTTTTTTTTTCCTTTTTGTTTCTTGCTTCTCTTGGATTTGATAAATTTTTCTATTGTTAGTTGTTGTGACCATAGAAATATAAATTATATTCAAGAGGGAAGGAAAGTTAGTCATCAAAAAATCGTGGAAAAAAAAAGGTTGCTTGCTGTGTATGGGGAAAACATAAAATTTTGCAGCATAAAGAAAATTATCAAATTTCCATAAATCATAAACAAGTTTTTCAATTTTATTATTATGTTATTTGAATATCTCAGTTATGGCATACAACGAACATTTTCAATTTATTGGTTTTAGAAACAAAAGCCTTTCGCAATATATTAGTGTTCATATGCCATATCGACATATGAAGTTAATGTGTGGTAAAATCCATTACCTCGCTCGGTCTTATGAAAATATAAAGATAATAATTAACTTAATGTTAAAATTCAATTAATTTCAAAATACCAGGAACCAGATGAATATGTTATAGACTAATTTATTAACATTCGATATTATTTATGCGGTTCTATTATAGAAAAAACCATTTAATAATATGATTGATGTAAACGCTGGCTGGATTTGCGTCTGGTATATTAAAAATAAGAACAATATGGAAGTATCAGATGCAATTTTAATAGCACCAGTTAAACCCCTAGAGAGCACATAACTATTGGGAGGGGGTAAGTTAGAAAAGTTGTTTAACGCAAACATTGAATTTATTAACGCTTGTAAATTGAAACCTCTTCTTAATAATACATCTTAAGTTAAAATATTTGTTGAAGTCTTTCGAATTTCAATCAAATGAAATGCCGAAGTGAGAATGACCTAACGGTCATGAGAGGCACGGATCATTCGTGATTATAAAAATTAATAAATTTTTTAGAAGACAATCAAATCGACTAAAGGTTGTTGTCATTGGTGTAAATTTAAAGCTCCTCCTAATAATTGCATATGAAGAAAAAGTGAAATGTGTAATTTAGATAATTATCTATGTCTTTCAAATTTTAATAAAAACTGTAGAAAATAAATGTCAGAATCGCATATAGTTAAGGAGATCCAAGGACACAAATAAATAAATAACTAAAGTGCATTTTTTTTTACATTTTCATGAGATGTGTTGATTAGAATATTGTTTTATTTCGTAAATATTTGAACTCAACCGAATCGACTAAAAGTTGTGACCTGTGGTGTAAATGTAAACCTCCTCTTAATAACTTAATATGAAGTAATGTTTGATATACACACATATCACATTTATATAATAATTTATTCACATAGGTAGATGTACATTTTACATATTCTATACACTTTACGTTAAAAAACAGATTACAATTTGTGATATGCAAATATTTATTTTATATTCAACAGTTCTGATAAGATGTCTGATAACAGCCGACAAGTTTAGTTATTATAAATTGTTTATTAATAGACACTTTTTTTCCATACATTTCTGATAAATTAACAAATGGAAATAACTTATGAAGTTATTTTAATTTACCTACTAAATAACTTGTATAAATGTGTTATGTAAATATGGCAAGTATAGTAAAAGTAGCATACAAAATTGTAAAAACTGCTTAAATATGCATGAAACTACTTGGAACGAGCATTGCAAAGAAGAAACGTATAGTGTGTTTTGTTGGAAGCAAAACAACATTCTTATAAGAAAATATTTGTAAATAACAAAAACGAAGATATTGAAAAAAAAAAGAAATAATCAACCAGAAGAAAAATACCAATCATTGAATAAATTAATTAGTTGTCTACTTATTTTTCTTTTGAGCGAGCACGTCTTTTTATCTCCATATTTTAATTGGAATTCCTATGGCAAAAAAAAAAAACGTAAAAGATCTATCCCTAATTTGGTATACAATTCGATAAATAAAGTTGCTTCTTCTCGCGCTTAGATATTTATCTCTTATTATTAATTAATTATATTATTAAAAGAAGATACATTTTTTTTCCTGTATATTAAAAAAAGAACTAAAAAGAAAATAGAAGAGCAAAAAGATCCCATGGCCATAAACAGAAACCGTTTAATATGATACAAATGGTGACTATCCGTATTATGTAGAAATAAGACCAATAGTAAATTTCGAGGTAAATGGACAATAAATGGCCGAATTGTGCTGCAAAGACCTAGGAATTAATATCAATTGACCACTTCTCCCCTCCTCAAAACCAGTTTTGATCTGCAACTAGCTTCGCCGATATAAAATAACAATAAATTGTTCTAATAATTTGGAACCTGCAATCTGAAACTTATATGCTATAATATACGAAGTTGGTACGAACATTAATTATACAATACTTTATACCTGCTTAGGTACTAATATCAATTGCATTCATTAACCATAATTAGAGAATTGATGACCTGTAACCCACTCTGTTGCAAATTTTCAAATACATGTGAAACATCAATAAATTACCTTAAATCATGACGAGTAAACGATGACGACTTTTGTCTTACGGAAATGGTCAGTACCAACTTTGTTGATTACATCTACAAAGTTGGTACTAGAAATTAGGATGTACAATATAGGTTCGCATCTTTGAGAGCAACGTTCTGGAAAGACGTATAATTGGATTTACCGTTTGTAAATTTTTCAAAAATATGTGTAGTTGTTTGTTTTTTGCAAAGCTCGAGTAGGTCACATAAAATCGTTGTGACTCTCCCCCCTGCCCACTTCATCGACACTCTTCACCTGAAACATACACTCTATTAAAACTTTTCAAGTAGATATAAAACTTTAATAAATAACATCGATTCAAACATAGAACATACAACTATGAACCTGGAATGTAAGAAACATGGTGGAATTCCGTACATATTATAGAGACAAGTGATCAACGTTTAAGGCAGAAAATATCAGGTAAACCGCGTGTCATTCATATAGGTCAAACTGTAGCGAAATAGGCTTATTGATAATAAATAAAAACTAATTTTAATTTGTAGAAACCAATTTTTTGCCGCACATTCACAAAAAAATTGTTTTGTATAGGGAACAATTATTTAATAAAAGTTAAAATTTACGCAGCTATGGAATGAATGATATTAAATGATCAGGTTATGCTTCGTTTTTTTTTTGTTTTGATTTGCTGTACTTTATCTGTCAGAAATTTTACCAATCCCTCTTTTCCCATAAGGTCCAAAATATTCCTATTGAAATGTATTTGCATTACAAACTTTTTATCGTACTGATCCAAGTTAAAATGTAACTAAAAAAACTAATGAAACACATTTAAATGACTGAAGGTACACCTAAAACAGGGAACCTCATCTTATATAATCTAAGTAAAGCAATAACGTAACTCATAAAAATTAAAGCATGGAAAGAATCTGCGTGTCGAAGAGTCTCCGAAGCAAATGCGAGGTACTCTCTAGAATAACAATTAGTGTAAATCTCTTGAGATAAAGTTGTCCAGATATTATGATAGTTCGTATATTTTAGATAAAATCTATACGGGCTCCAAATAAGCTTTTAGCTTCTAAACAAAATGTAATTTTTTTTTTATAAAGCGTGTTGTGAATCTGATCAGTTATTATAATTTCTTGTAAAACCTCACAGTAGTGTGGTGTACATCGTGAATGCAGTTTGATGCCAACATCAATTCAATTACGAATAAAACTGTTAGGGCGAAGTGATGCGGTTGGGTGTCCAATTAGAAAATATGTGTACTAAGTTTTTACTTAGACTCGTGGAGTAAAGTTTGAGATGATGATTTTAATTTTTAACGGTGACACTGTAGAGAGCACTAGAAAATATTATCATATTTATATATAGCGTATTCTTAATTTCTTATTCTACTGTCGAATGTGTGTAATTTCTAGACCATATCTATAGACCTCTAAGACTTGTTTATAAAATAGTTTAGTACCTTGTAATGACATTAAAGCAAATTTTTGTGTAATAAACTACTGTTGTGTACACGGGCACAAAATCTACTAATTTATTTATATAAATTAACGTAATGCTATTCATATATTCTGCAAATTATTATTTTGAAAACATTTCCTTATACTCGTATGTAAATTTTATGTAGATAAAATGTTTTAAGCGGGCTAAAAATTTAATTAGAACACAATTACAAATTAATTCAAAATTGTCTTTAATAGAAAAATATACGAAAAATAGAGTTCTCTTAGTATATACATACGCTATAGGCACAGCCATTTGAATTTGATTTCAATTAAATTTAATTGGAATTAATGCTAAAATGTATTGAAAATTAAATTAAATTTACCTGGCCTTTCACTCATATAACATTTACATTGCGGATTGGAAAAGTAATTTCCCATCCATCGTTCATCACACTTACTGTATGTGTGCTGAAAATTATAATTTTCACTCTGACATACACCCAATTGGCTATACCAGCCTGTCTACTTTTACGTTCCTTGCCTTATGTGCCCGTATATACTGACAGGAAAATTCATTCCAATTTAAGAAATTTAATTAAAATTATAACGTAGATATTAATTTTATGGTATTAAATTGAAAATTGATACACTAAGAGGAGGGTTTTTTGATATTTAAGTTCATTAATAAAGTAAAAAACACATTAATGACTGCGGAATTTAGTACAATTACATTTATAATAGACAATGAATGTCAAATGGACAAATACATCGTATATGCTGTTAGGAAATTAGATATGCTATAGAGAAGATGGTAAAGTATGAAGTATGAGCTCTTGTCCATAATTTCAAATGGAATATAGGGGCGCCGGTAGCAATGCTAGCATCAGGTTTACAATTGATGAGATGCTAGAATATAGATGTCTTAAAATGTAAATAATATGTATCCTCAAAACATTAGGCAATATCATCTATAGGGAAAATTATGAAAAACTAACCAGAATTGTACAGTGTATTTAAAAAAGGTCTACTTTTCTCATACACTACTCATTTCCAATGTATGCGTTGCGAATAAAATATTACCATCTGTCCTGTTATTGTCATACAATTATAGACTTATATACTGTCCTACGATATTGCAGATATTAATAAATAAGTTCAAAAACCCAGTAGCCTTGTGCGGTTTAAAAATCAGAACGCCGACCAGGCGATCATAATTGAGAGCAATAATTTTTAACATATATGTGTGTGTATGAAAAATATGGCAATTTTTATCGAAATTCGCCTCTCTTGTATTAGAAATTCATAATCCATTTATATTTAATAAAGAGAACACATATTTTCTACGTCACAAAAATCTCAAAATCATCAAATATGTAACAGGCGTTTCTGATATTAACACATAATACGTTACATAATACAAACTGATACTTGAGAATATGTTCTAAATTCAATAAAAACGATTGCAGACTTTAGAGCAGCTAAAATAAAAAAGATTTAGATATTAGAAAAAGCGGCAAATTTGAATAGGCGTAAATGAGCAGAATTTTATATTCAACCGAATTCACCAATTACATGCGAAGTTTAAGTAATGAAGTTGACCGTAGTCATTCTTCTTTAAATATTATATTCAATTTGCTTTTAAAGTTATTGTATTTCAACAAAATTGTGAAATATTTTATTTAATGGTGACCTCTTTTTCTGTGTATATCTTCTATTTCTACACATTTTTTATTCAGATCACATTTTATTCTAATATTTATTCAGAATTCAATTATAGAATCTATCCCATACCTTACCCGTATAAATGTTACTTCTTATTTTATATTAAGACGATTTAAATATAATGTGACAGATATATCTGTGAACATCTTAATTTATTATAATCTTATCAAAACCTAAATTAAATTGAATACATCCTCATCTTTGTTAAGTAATAAATTGATAATTTAATTAGTTAATAAATTGAATAAAAATGAAATAAACTGAAAAAATGCGATATAACAAATGAAATCATCTAGAAGTACTGCATATGATACAAATATTATGTATGTATTATAGTTAAATGTAGGCCCGATAAGTAAGTAGCATATCGTGAAAGTGAATGACTTTTGGACAGTACAAAGAAGTTCTTGAAAAAATGAAAATGAATTGAAAGCAATCAGTCGTACATTATCACGTATTAACTCTTACGTTTCAATGACGTATGGTGCCGCATCCTAGCTTGTCAGTTTGTTTGTGAGCTGTATATTCACCAAGTCTACAAACAAAACAATAATAGAGTAACTTCAGGTAATGTGAACTACTTGGGTACTCAGATTGTATTTTTCACTATTCAAAATAAATCATCATAAAATGCACCACTTGATGAACATACGTCTGACCGATACTCTCAAAGGATTATCTAATTGATTCAACATTTTGAGTAATTCGAAACACGTTACATTGTTCAAAAAACTTAACCAACTTCCCAAGAATTCCATTCAATTAACATGTAGCGTCCCAATGATGGCATTTTCTTTTCCATACTTTCAATAATATTTTTCAAATTGCGGTTTTTCGGTGTATATAATTTTTTAACAAAACGTTTCGAATTAACGGGTCTCATCAGTACAATATTTTTTAACTGATTTCAATGATCAAAAATGTTGTTTGTGGTTTTACATGTAGCGGAGCTAAAGTCGATGTTTATTATTTTATTTACATTTTTTTTATTACTGATATAAATAAGGAAGAAGTGACTACTTTTTAATAAAATTTTTAAAAATTATTCATTTTAGCCATTTATATTGTTACAAGTACGACCCTGTTTTAAAAATTTAGTGCTCATTCAAAAATTCGGTAAATATTCAATAAAGGGCAGTCATAAAAAAAATAGGGGACTAGAAAAATGTATTAGGTGCTTAAATAAACTGGTAGTTTCGAGAAAGTTCAAAAGGTAAACAAAAAGCTAATAAAAATAGGGGCTATGTGAGCAAGAAACAGTAGTTGAAAATAAAGCTTAATCAAAAACACAACGAGATATTGAAAGTAGAATAAGTGCATCGTGAAGTATAAGTTAATAGAAAATAAAAACATTTTATATAGTAAAATTGTATTGTACTTTCCAATAGAATTAAGATAAAATAAAGTTTTTGTTAAAGTGCAAGTAAATATTTTATTATTCTACGAATATAACCTTTACGTTAACCGCTCGGCCAAGGTTATTTATCTGGGAATCAACGTTGTATATAACAAATAGCAACCTCCCAAAACACACTTTTATAACAATATGCTTTAGCGAAGTATATTAGAGAAGAAATTTTTAAATTATATACGTTTGTATGCATGCGAGGTCATCTTGTGACTGTTCCGTGATCAATTCTATGGTCTCTAATTAGAAAATATCTTCATATTGAGAGGAATATATTGTCACCTTTAAAATGATTATATCTAATTAACAATATTGATTTCAATATTCGCCATACAAAAACCAACTCGCAGTTTTTGTGTACACAGCACCTAAAACAAAAAAGAAATATGAGATCAATTTTCATAAGAATGGAAAAAAAATAATAATAATAAAATAATCAAACAAAGTGTAATATTTACATAAATTATTTCAATGTTTACCCAACTAGTTAAGAGTGTTTCATTTTATTTTATCAGAGATTCAAAAATAGACCATATTTTTCTTGTTATTGAATTTATATTATGCAAAATATATAAATATCAACTAAATAAATATTATTTTAACGTTTCCCAGAGTACATTTATTATTTGAAAACCGTATGTATACGAAATGTATATAGCAATTTCATGGTGGCATCGGTGATGGTGGTATATGTTTATATGCCTTTAATCTATATATAGGGCAAATGTATATGGCAATTTCTTATTTGTTATGAAAACTTTGAATTCATTCGATCAACTACTCTGTTGTGCAAAACAAAGACTACTGTATGATGGTAGTGATGAATGGAGTGGCCGACTAACATCTTGAAGTTACTTGACATATATTTACCTGGTCGCGAAACTACGGGAAAGACAATAACAAAATATGGTGTATCATGGCCAAAATCGTAGTGTAATATCTTGTTTTTAAGATGGCGAATGGAGTGTATCCAACTAATATCTTAAGAATAGTCCGTTTATCCTTACATGTAGTCAACATCACTAAAAATAGAATTAATGTATTTGTAAATAGCAAAATTCTGTCTTACGGTAAAACTAATATGGTATTCTGTAGATTTTAATATCCTGATACAAATCAGCAAATGTAGGAATATGTACCAAAAACATAGATTAAATTATTTACTATTGTCATCAGCATAGTAACAAAAATTCCAATTTCTCCTCATAAGTTGAAGATAAAGATATAACAATAAAATATGCCCTGTACAAATGACCGAGAATAGTATTGACATTTGCGGAAACAACTATTAAGAAAATACCTTATCGATACAAATTAGTCCACTATATAAGCGGTGATATTGCAGTTAAATTATGATTATTAAGTGAAGTTTCAATAAAAAATCTACACTGCGAGAAAAAAAGATTGAAATAAATTTGTAAATTAAAATAATAATTTGTTATAATTTGTGATAATTGTTATTTTGAATAAATTATAGTAGTATTATATTGCAATTCGATATTTTTATTATACTACATGATAAAACATTATATTTCCGTTAACAGCTTGGCCAAGGTTATTTATAAGCAAGAGTCAATAAATAAATAGAACAACTACCGAATAGCAATTTTTATAACAATATGTTAAAATTGGTGGTGTTATTGTTCTAAGCCGACCGACCGCCTCATATACAAGACGCATTTAATTTCTACATTAGCAGCCATAAGAATTAGGTGGCGTTTATGTATATATTCAGCGATTGTGCGTAAAATTTTTAAATGTTGACGCATGAAGCTACCGTATTAAATAGCTGTAAACTCGAATAATATAGCTCACACGTGTCAATTAACCCTACTTTAATATATGTGCTAATCTTTGACGAGGCTATCTCAATAACTATCCCACAAGCGGAATATCCATTGAAACATAACCATAAAGAGTTTTCGCCTGTATACTTAAATCCCATTATAAATATTTATGTATTCTTGTGGCTAATCTTTACTACTAATATTTAAGATCGTAAATGTGGTTTCAATGATAATATTTTTTGGCGGCAAATTTAAAATTTTGTATTATAATAAAACTCTTATCATAAATTAATAAAAAAAATACTATACAAGTATACGCGAGTACTTTATCTAACTATTTAAAAAGATTATATCAATTTGTTATCATTTAACTAAAAAAAAAAACAAAAAAGGGAGCAAATGTTAACATTTTATTGACAAATTCCTTGAACATCGAATTTTGTGTAGATTTTTCTATTAGTCGCTCGTATTTGAAAAGATGTAAAAGAATGTTGTTAATGCAATCAACAAATATGTTGTTTTACATACATCAACACCTTGTCAACAACAAAACATTTAGTTGTTAAACAAAATTAAAATATTATTTCAACCACAAAAAAAAACGTTTTTTTTTTGTTTTAATTTGTTATCTTCTTTTTTTTTTTAAGCAACTCACATTATTATTTTGTTAAATTAGTTTGAAAGCTGATAAAAAACAGATAAAATTTTGCCGTTTTTGGTGGGTTATTATTCATGTGAAAATTGTATGTAGTTATTTTATTTTTATTTATTTTAAATTCCGCTTTCTTTATGCCAAAATTATTTCGTAATTTATGTTGATTAAACTAAGAATGCGATAGTTACAAAAATATACAGTATGTTTATCCAATTACACATACATACGGCGAATATTCGATATAATAAGCTATGAAACAGTTTATTGACTCTAAAGGTTTGACTGGATAACTTCTAGATTAGCCAACCCGTCTTTATATCTACACTCGACCACAATATATACCAATTTCTGACCATTTATATTTGCTAAGTGGTTGAAAAATTTCTTTTTGGAGAAATATGCACAACTCAACTGAACTATTTAAACGCAAAACATAACAATTTAAATTGATTCCAAATTTTCTATAGGGGCTTTGTACAAGAAAAGATATAGTTGAAAATAAAGCTTAATCAAATACACATCGGAATATTGAAAGTAAAAAAATGTGCATCGTGAAGTATAAGTTAATAGAAAATAAAAGCATTTTATATAGTAAAATTGTATTGTATTTTCCAATAGAATTAATATAAAATAAAGTTTTTCTTAAAGTGCAAGTAAATATTTTATTATTCTACGAATATAGCCTTTACGTTAACCGCTCGGCCAAGGGTATTTATCAGGAAATCAACGTTGTGTATGACAAATAGCAACCTCCCAAAACACACGTTTATAACATTACTTTCAGAATTCAAAGGACAAATAACCGTCCTATGCATTCATGCGGTGTGTAAAGGTTGACATGCAGTGAACAGTTTTTAATGATTAACAGCTTGTAAACCTACTTTCTTTCTACATGATGAAATAAAACAACGTATATGAGATATAGCAGAAGTGCTACTCGAACGAGATTGTTCTGAACATGTTCCATAAATAAATTTTAAATTTCTATTACTCAATGGAAAGATTTCAGGCGAATTATTTTAATTCTCTATGACGATTTGTCGTTTAAGGTAATACATAATTGCAATAAAACACAAAATAGGTTCACAGTCTAAAAAGATCGGAAAAACTACGTGTTGCTCTGTTATGAATAGATTATTTTATAAAGTTGTCAGTTTTAGATCCATCCAAAGATCCCACCTAATAAACATAAATTAACTGACTCAATATCAAGAGTTTATTAATGAGGTTATTAATTATATAAATCCTCAACATGTCGTTCATTGACTAAACTAATTATTGTCAAATTCCTTTGTATTTAAAATTTTATATTATGACAACAAAATATAATTTCTAATAAAATTACTTTTATGACATGTGAATTTATTAATGGTATTTTTTTCTCTTATTTTTTCAGGTATGTCAAATTTATTAATCAATGGCATCGTTTCGACAAACTTCAAGCATTATGTGATAAAGTAGGCATATAACATAAATATTATAGCTATTACTTCAATGTGATACATCTATTGAAGTGAATTCATTCATTATTCTATTGTGTGCATCAAATTTTAATCTGAAATTAACTTTCATGAACTTATATGCTACCTCTTATGGAACACGACACTTACATATGAGCCGGTGTTTGACCGATCACCATTGTCTTTCGCCTACATAATTATGTCGATTGTTTTACGGATAGATGTCGCTAGTATTCAATGTTTAGATATAGATATCGCTAGTATCCAATATTTGGGTATATCCTCTAATTACGCACTCACGATCTGTTGATTTTTTGCTCATTTGGTTGCACAAAATTTCAAGGCAGTATTATATTATGGCGAATGGAGTAATCGACAATGTACGATATTATTCAACCAATCTTTATCTCTGAATCAAATTTCAAAGAGTTATAAAATAAAATACTGTCGAACTTTATCATTGAATCAAGGGCAACCATAAACATAGTTGCATTTTATTTGTATTGAATTTTACACATTTGATTGTCTTTGCCTTCAATAACAAATTTTCACAAATGGTTTTGACTTTGCTATAGTTTTTATCGAAATTCTCTTAATGTTACAGATGAGATCATCAATACCCATTTGTGACTGGTATGATTCTATTTAAAATGCTTAAATTATGTACTTCTTAACTCCGACATTTACAGTATCTGTTGTGATACACTTAATCTACCAAACTCAAAAATCTATTATACGTGCTAATTAATTTACTAATCAAAATTATTGAAAATTTGCCACCCACCGCATTGTTAATAAATATCAAGGTAATACCGATCAACACAACACTCGTGTCATTACAAATACATATATTATTTCCTTCTCAACTCCTACTTTATATGTTGAGTCGCACATGTCATAATATTCTTGAACTCTTTGAAGAAAGAAATGTAAGTGACAAAAGTAGAAGCTGGGCATATTTTTCACAATTCTACAAATCGTACTTTTTCAATGTTATGAAAATGTTAGACAACCGTTGATAGAAGTGTAATTTTATCCAATGATGAATTTTAAGACACAATTCAGTATACATGAATAATATTTTACTGTTTGATGTGGCATCCAGCTCCGGTGATTGTGGAATTAGTTGCCATTCCTGTATTCAGACTTTCAAATTTTTCTATTATTTTCTTGACACTTTAATAACCAAAATGTACCGTTAGAAGAAGTTGATCGCATTCAATTCTGACAAATATAAAAGTAAGATTCGATTTGTGGTTGTAATAAAAGAAGTTCTACTTCAATAAAAATTCAAATAACCAATACATTTTCGATATGTTAACAGTTCAATAGGTAACATCATCTATTCAAGCTACAACCCCACGTCAATATAGAAATCTTTAAAGTATCAATTGCTTTTTTTTTTTTTTAATTTTCCTACATTTTTCTTGACATTTACATTTAAAGTTTATAACGAGAATACAATAAAAGGCAAAAATAAATAAAATTTGCATTTTCATTACTGAACGATGTAAACAAGAAAATTCTATTATTATCGCCTTATACCCCTTATATTTTGCGCTTCCCGCAAATTTTCCTTTACTACACAAAAAATACACGTACAGTAAAATAAGTAAACAAATAAACCGCACAAGTGTGTACATAATCGTGGCGTATATCCACAGAGAAAAAGAATGAAAAACTAAAGAAAATTTATGAAAATATATGCGGGAAAATATCTGGAAATTTTTTCTTAATTTACATTACAATAACGTTGCACGTGCCAATAAAAA
>JANSTX010017064.1:0-16925 GCA_027564355.1 Penthetria funebris
TCAACGGATTTCGGAATCAAATCCAATTTTGGGACCAGTCAATGCGGTTACTCCATTGGAGGTCGAAAATGCTGTGAGAAGGATGAAGCGAAATAAGGCAGTTGGTCCAGATGACATCCCATCAGATCTTTGGAAATATATGAGGTGGTCTTGGATGCCAATGGTTAGCAAATTTATTAGCTAAGATCTTAAGCGTAGGTGAGATGCAAAATCCATGGGGACGAAGCTATCTCTTACCGTTTCATAAAAATAATGGAGATACACACAGTTGTACTAACTACAGAGGACTATAAGTTACTTTATACACCTTAAAAATATGAAATAATTTTATTTGCAGATGACATAGTGTTAATAAGTTAGAATCAAATTGAATTGGAATCCAAAATAAATCTGTGGAACTCGGTATTGGAATCCGATTGACTACGTATCAGTCACAATAAAACAGAGTGCATGTATTTTCCATTTAATGGTAATCATTCGATACCCCAACAAGACACGTTAATATTGAACGGTAATCCAATTCCCGTTACTGAAAAGTTATTGCATTAAATTTGCTTTGAATATTGAAAAAAATGTAAGGAATCGCGGTCATGCACAAGCTACTTGGTTATCAGTTGTTCATAATGACTTGGAACAGATTGAATGCAGAAAGTGACGATACACAAGATAGACACAACTTGTAGAGAAATAGATTGAGAAGTAGGAGGACCTACATTGAATAAGGAAGAAGGCAAGGAAGAAGAGGAAGAAGTGAAACTGCAGTTTGTTCCAAAAAGTATATATAATCAGCTATACGGTTTATACACAGATTATATAAACAGCTATACATAGCTTGTGTATGTTTGGAATGGCATCATCTTATTGAACACAATAAACATGATTGATGCAATAGTTCTAAGCAGTTCTTGAAAGTAATAGAATATCATTGAAATTAATGGACATGATTTATGGTATTTATGCAGAGTCTAACAAATTCTAGATATTAACTTTGACGCAAATACGTACATAAGGCTGATACTGGATCGACTAATCATGTTTAGTTTTGCTATGTTAGATCTAATACTTAATGTTTGAAATACAAAACTATTGAAGATTTGTTCGACTGTGGAAAGTCACTTTGAAGTCGATAATACGATAATTTACGATATAGAAAGTGATGTATATCATAGTGTCATGAATTCAAATTTTCGTCAATATGCCCTAACACATTAAAAATAATCTGGTTGCATATAATATCAATTGAGAATTTATGGAGAATGTCAGACTTTGAGACAATAAACAAGAGTAGTTATGAAGAAGATGGTCGAGGTGGATCGTACATACACTGACACGTTCAGTCAATAATATCGCGTGAGATATGTAGTTAACTGGAATTCACAGAGTATAATTGTAGACCTGGCCGACCATAAAAAAATGTGGCGGAGAATTGTCTTAAATTGGCTGTTACCATTTGTAAGATGTGGAGTAAATTGAAGATGATGACGAAAAGCTCGGAAGAATTCATGTTGTTTTATTTAAACTGACGGTGATAACTACTATGAAATAAATAAATAAGCATTTGACGCTCCATAATAAATTGCTATCGCGACAATTCTTTACGGCTGCCAAATACCAACTGACCAACGTTATCTAAACAAAAATGGCGGAAAAACAAAAATGGCGGGCAAACAAAATCGGCTTGAACATATTATTATTATCCTCAAATCATAACATTTTAAAATCAATTCAATTGACAATTATATTTACCTGATTTGGTTTTGGATTAACCATAGCTGAAGTGCAATCTACTGGTAATTTTGAATCAATAGATCGTTTAATTAAATTTGATGATATTATTAATGCTGATGACGATGATGATGTCGATGTGGAAAATATTGTATCCATATTTTCGTTCTCTATTACCTATAAAAGATAAATAATTGCTTACAGTTTCGGAGTCGTTCTTCATCATAAATAATAAATTTGGCGGACAAAGATTTTCATAAACAACGGATATACTTTGCGAATTAAATTTACTGGAATATGCATATACGTACTTGTATATAGTTTTCCTTCCTGTTTCTACTATTCTAACCAATACCGCCCATTCAAGGCTTCACATATGTATTTACTACTATGCGGAAATATACCGCCTTATTTTTAGTTACTCGTATTTTATACGAGTACGGAAAAGGACTATTGTGTTTTGATTGTTGTACTTTCCCATTTTCTATTTTTAAAATTTTCTTATAAATAAATTATTGTTCGCATAATAATCTTGAATAATATTAGAAATATTACATAACTTTGTATTTCCTTCAAACTCCAAACAAGGATTATTTGCATGCAAAAGCTTTTTTTCTTTTTTAAGCAAATATTTGAAATCCATTAATGATTATAACAAGTACAGTATACAAGGATACTTATTTGTTCAAAATAGTCTACATTATGCATTACTTATAGTAATCAATTTACAGGACAGTTGTCTAGAACATCTAGCATCTCGGTGTACAGATACCTTAAATTCCAGACTATAAACGTAGAGACATCAGCGTCAAATATACCCTAGCGCTCCAGTTTTAGTCGCAGGTCCGTCTCTGTTTGTGCCAATAAACGTCGGCAATGTAAAAATTTTCAAATCGATAGATTGGATTCTATTTTCTAGCATGTGATATGCTGTTCACCTTTTTTAAAGGTCTAATGTTTACTTAACATCCTAATCTACATCGAATACATCATAAATAAGCTCTCCAAGATAAAAAATGTTTCACTACGAGTCACGATAAAGAGAAACACGTTCATTAATTGGAACGGTATTCTATATAGCTTTCGAAAATTGATCACATCATAATCATATCGTGATAAAGACTATCCAACGCTTGATCAAAGTCGACGAATAGCATTTTATCGATTGTTCGACAATGATTCTTATGATCTTAAGAAGATTTGTACACGATCTGCCTAGACCTTGAACGGAATATTGGAATGTTCGTATATTGTCGGTCTATTCAGCATCTCGTTAATGTACTCTGTTCAGCTGTGGATGGTATTCTAAATAGCAAAAATGAACTACAGATAATTATAATAGATCAAAAAATAGACATCTGTCTCATTTCAGAGACACATCTCACTAATCAAACATTTAACAAAATACCGGGATGTAATGTCCATCAGATGCCACACCCAGACAACCAGGTTCATGGCGGCAGCGCTATTATCATCAAAAATAATATTAAATATAATGAAGAGAATAATTTACAACTCTACCAAGTCCAACTTATGGTGCTTAACGCATCTCCTCAATTAAACATAATTTCAAAATTGGAGCACTATATATCCCACCGTAAGACAACCTAAAAAAAGAGAGCTATAATACAATTCTGCATCATCTTGGTGAAAGATTCTTAGTTGAAGGTGTTTTTAATGCTAAACATGCCTCATGGGGATCAAGACTAACAAACACCAAGGGTAATAAAATTTACTCAGCAATCATACAATATGGCTGTAATATACATTCCACTGGAAGGTCAACATATTGGCCAACAGATAGAAACAAAATACCTGATGTTCAAGATTTCTACATTTCCAGAAAAATAGCAACAAATTTTATTGATATTGAAGACATGATCTAGACTCGAACCACTCTGGAACTATACTAACTGTGAGTGAAAGAGTGATCAAAAGACAAAGAAACCTCACACTCCACAATAAAACAACGAACTCTGGCATCTTAAAATGTCAACTAAATGAAGAAATAGATCTAAATATCGATCTCCCTTTTCCATATCTATTGAATGAAGCAACATCTAACTTTACAAAGCTGTTGCAAAATACGATTTGGAATAATACTAAAACTTTAAGCCATAAAACAACAGGTATGAATTATCCAATCAGAAATATGGAAAAACAAAAACGAAAAATCCGAAGACAATGGCAAAAATTACGAAATCCAATTTAAAAAACGGAGCTAAACAGAATGATGGCTCAACAAAATTGAAGGTAAATTCAACTAAAAAATTCCTAAAAGGCCTGACGGCCGAAAAAAGTACCAACTATTCCCTCTGGAAAACAATCAAAAAATTTACTAAAACATTCATCTCTATTCCTACGATCTTATTGAATAACAATGAATGGGCAAAAGATGACCAACAATAGAGAGACTTGGAAAGCAAACCAATTAACAGGGTCACGTTGAAGGAGCTGAAAAAAGAAATTAAATATAACCTAAATGTTAAGAAATCGCCGGGATACGACCTTATTACTGGACAAGTCATAAAAAACTTGCCCATTAAGGATCTACAAATGCTTCTACGACTACGACTAAAGCCACCATAAAAACCATAAAAAAACATAAAAAAAAATATTTGAAAAATTGCTGCTTAAAAGGATGAAACCGATCATTGAAGATAAAAAACTACTTCCAAGTCATCAATTTGGCTTTAGGGAAAAGCACTCTACAATAGAGCAAGTTCATTGGCTAATTCACAGCATTGAAAGGGCACTTGAAGGTGCAGAAATATATTTCTGGATGTCGCTGAAGCCTTCGATAAAGTAGGGCACGTAGGACTGATATGCAAATTAAATAAAATATTACCGTTGCAACTAGTAAAATTATTGGACTCCTACCTCTCAAATCGATTATTTCGAGTAAGGCACGATGGTTCGTTTTCAGACCTCAAAGAAATTCGAGTCGGTGTAACGCAAGGCAGTGTCCTGGAGCCGGTTTTATATCTACTATACACCGTTGACCTACCACAAACGACTAATGTAATTACCGCTACGTTTACAGATGATACTGCATGTCTAGCTTTTGGTAAAATGGCAGAAATATCAACGGCTAAACTGCAAAGATCCTGTGAAAAAATTGTAAGTTAGACAAATAGTTGGCGTCTAAAGCACTAGATGTTCGAGTCAAATGGAAAGAGCACATCAAGATTAAACTAAAAGAACTAAGACCACGCTACAGACAGCTATACTGACTCATGGAACAAAACTCATCTGTAACTATCTACAACAAATTGATAATGTATAACCAGATATTAAAGTCCATATATATATATGGCATTCAACTTTGGGATTGTGCTGCACAATGTCTCATCAAAACAATACAAACATTTCGAAATAAAGTACTACGTAACACAGTGAATGCTCCTTGGTACATCCGTAATAATGATCTTCATCGTGATCTTGGTATTCCTATGGTACAGTATGTTAGGAATTTAGGGTAATTAATACCGGTGAGTGGTCTGAAGATAAATCATAGGAGGATTCAGATTTTACATAATTTTTTGATATTCCTTTTGTTACCGCAAAACTTATAAGATCTGATATTTTTTAGTATCTGTTGGTCAGTAAGTTGGCTGTCCGGTTGATATGTGATATAGATTATAAAGTTGCATAGTCCTCCATAGCTCTCTTCCACTTGTTGTTATTAATCTTGATCCCCACTGTTAATGTTTTGCATTATAATAACCTCCAGCTATGAATTTGTGTAAAAGTGTTGTGTAAAATTGCAGACATTTTTCTTTATTAATAATGTGTTTTGGCGGACAGTAAATTGCAGATATGCTTATAGGTCCACTCCAGTCTTCAACAATTACAGTAGTTGCCCTAAGTTATATAGAATTTATATAAATTCTAATTAGAATTATATAAATAAAATAAAATAAAAACTGATTAACTAATTCGAAATCTAGGATATGTTCCTATTTGAAATTTTACAGGAATAAAAACATAAATAATTTAATTTAAAGTGACAAATGCAGTCGGGTCACTCTAGGTTACTCAACCCAAATTTACCTCTACTAAATAATAATTCGTGGCGCAATTTGAGATTACATGAAATTTTTGTTGACTATCACACACCCGAATTAACATTCAAAACACATGCATCGCCTTTTGCATATTAGCTTCGACATCTTTTTCAGCACCACAATCTCATAGTCAAATAATTTCTCAAATATTGGTAGTTCTCTGTACTTCGTCTATAATATTGTACGATCGATTTCAAGATGACATAACATCGATGCTTCAATCTTCATTTGTTTTGAGACTTGGTTTATTATTTAAATCCAAATTTTTTGTTGTGTCAACCTGACTGTGACAAACATTTAAATCAAGACCAACAAAAACAACAGCAACAACCTCAACAAAAAAACCAAGTGACTTGGATATTTAGCGTCATTGTAAAAAATATTTATATTCCAAACATTTTGCTATTATTAATAAAGCATATATTAGGCGTATAATGGAGCATGACGTACATATGTGAGCTGCAGCTCTGGCAACCACTTTGACTTTCTCGACAAAGGCGAGCTGTCGAGTTATAGGTGATGAATAAATCAGCGGTCATATAGATTCTCTGCAGTATAGGTGCAATGTGAGTGCGCTAATACACTTCTATAGATATTCTCATAAAAATTGTTTTGCATAGATCACCAGTATTATGTTCAATACTCACTTATTTCCACTTTTATCCCGAACATTTTGCTATTATTAATAAAGCATATTTTAGGCGTCTAATGGAGCATGACTCACATATGTGGGTTGGAACTTCGGCGACCATTTTGGCTCGACAAAGGCGAGCTGTCGACTTATAGGTGATGAACAAATCAGCGGTTATAAAGATTCTTTTTAGCATTGGCGCATTGATTAAAACTAGCACCAAAATTAAATTACTCAAACTATCTTACCATCTCTACATACATCACTACTGACGATAAATTAAAGCAGAATATAGATCATAAATTGTGAGCGATCGAAGTGAAAAGGGTAGGACCAGTGTCATATTAACAGACTTAGTGAATACAAACGTATACTAAAAATTACGCATTAGTTGACCAATGCACTAATAATACCAAAATGTTTATAAGTGTGAGATTTTTTAAATTCATGTGGCACAGAATATTATATGATAATTTGGACAAAATTATTATAATATTTAAAAATGATTTATATATGGTCAGCTGTTGATCCAGTGAAAACTCATGTTCTATTCGACATATTCTAAAAAGCGAGATCATCTTTATCTACTGATATTTCTGATGAACAACTGCAAAATGGACAATTTTCTAAGCAATGCTATAAAAAATAAGTGAATTGGATATTAAAAAATAGATCAGAATAAAACATTGAGATTTAGGACAAAAATGTGGAAGTACGTACCAATCTCTGTATTTAGGTATAATAGTATAAAGTTGTATAGTATAATAAAGTTTAAATGTTCGCATATAAAATGTACGTATGTGCATTTGTGCAACCCATTTAATTGTTGCACATAAAATGAAATATATAATAAAAACATTGTCCCAAGAGTACCGGGAAAAATTTAAATAAAATTATATCACATAGAGAGTCGTACAGTTGTTCAAAGTTTTAGAATATCAAATTTATAGAAATACAGCAGACTAATGTTACTATACGAGTATAAGCTGAAACAGTGCAATCAAACTCGTAGATGCATAGAATAAAGTGACTTTTTCTATGAATGAAATTACATTTTTTTTTTTAATTAACATTTTGTTTCCTTTTCTATATAAGGTACTTATAATTATTTCCTAATTAATTAGGATTACATAAATGGAATGAATATAGTTTGATGTAATACAATATTGTCTAGAAAAGGACTAGTGTCAACAAAGTACCTATTTTATATAACATTCAATACGCTATACTTAAAGTCTTATAATGAGCCATATTTATTTAAAAACTCGATAGAAATAGTAAATTGTACACATTGCGGCAACTACTACTCAAGTCTGGTCTAGATGATATTAGCGATTTTTACTTTACTACTATTGTAGTTTTCATTACCGTATAGAGTCTAAGATAGACTTATTAATAAAAATTTAATCTGCAAAATTTTCAATAATCTCATCTAAATTCAGATTTGCAACGACATTATTCCCTATGCTATAGCCAAGCTGCTATATAATCTTTCTTCCGTCATGGTAGATCGCAAATATGTTTTTCAATAATTTAAAATTTCTTAAAAACTTTTTTCACCACCAGCTACACCTATAGGTAATGTGATCAAAATTCGCAAATTTACCCAAAGATTTGGTATTGTACTTTTTGTAACTTCAAGTTTACTCAACTTACAGCAATTTTTGAACTCTTTCAAATATTGATATCAACGACTGATCGAGTATAACAAAATATTATTTATGTTTCTGGATCAGTTTTATTTGATATTGGAAGCTCTGTCATGGATAAATAAGTTGTTTAAATTCTGATATGCCTTTTAACTTATTTGCAACCTCTTTAGTAACAATAAATATTTAAAATATTGAGATATTCTTAGCTTATGAAGTTTGCTTATTTTGAAGCAACAGCATAATCTTTTTGATCAAACAACTCATGTAATGCATTTCTAATTTCCATTTTTTCAAACATAATTGCTTTCACGCATTCTATTCTACATTACAATCGCGTTAAGACATAGCGATTTAACATATTGTTTTAAGTAATTTCCATCTTCCAATAGATGCAGAAAATAATATTTAAATGCATTGAATAATATACAAAAAGAAAAAATACACGCTTGTGAAGACGAAACATTATCAATAATTTTGAAGTGACTGAGTGGCATTTCCGCATGGCATTAAGAAAGCTGATTTTAATTCGCCTAAAATCTCTATAATACAATTCTTCCCCAGTAGAGTCAACAATCGCGGTTTGAATGGAATAGAGTGTTTTTTTAAAATCTTAAAATAATAGAAAGTTGCTTGGTATGGCTAATGTCAGGTGTACAGTTTAATATGATGCAAACATTTTTCGACTAGTGAACTCGATCCAAAATATGTTTCCTAGTCATTTCTCGAAGTATATTTTTTTCATTTCATTTTTAATTTTTTTGTCACAGACTTTCTTTCCACATCACGAGTGTATGTTTAATTATTGTAAGATGAAATTCTACAATACCAGGAAAAATTTCCATTTAGAGGAACAAATAAATTTATCACAAGTACCACAAAATGCCAAAGTTTAAACAGAAAAAAGGGTAATTTTATCGAGAGGCATCTAACTAATTGCATGATATTGATATTGCACTTGCAGTCTTAACTGCACTAACATCAATAAATTTGTAGAATCGCTCCACGTTATTACCATTTCTAACGTACCGGAAAACAACAGACATTTCAGACTTTTGCCATTTGAAATTTCAACATTGTACCCTATTTAACATAACACTATACCGATACTGTTTATTAACTTGTTTTGAATACTAACAGATGTTCCCTGTAAAACAGTATAGACTCTCGTAATTGTGACACTGGATCATGGAACTCGGAAATAAATTGTAAATAAATGTTTTTAATGCTAATATATTTTTAATATGCGTCTTTGTCTTTTCATGTTTACATAATCTAGAAGTTAAATGGTTTAAGATCTGAAAAACCATGAAAATTTCATACTGGCCGCTTAGAATATTTAAAAAATATACTAATCAAGGCCACCAAAATAACTTTTATTAAGTACACGGTTACAGCATTTTGAGATTTTTTGTAATGTTGGGTAAAGTTTTGTCGTTTTTACGTGTACGTTGACATCAAATTTGGTAGTTTAGCTGATTGACGTCAATTTTTAATATATAAATTAGAAATACTTCACAAATATTTTTAGTGTTTTAAATAACACTATTTTATTTTCACAAATAAAAAGATTTTTTAAGAAAAAATTGCGCTTTAAAAACGAACACTCAGCATATTTTTTATAGAACATATTGTTGTTATATGCAAGCATAAAAAATTTTATTGTTCCTCTACTTTTCTTCTTCCACAGGAAAAAAATAGGACTTCATGTGTTCGTTTGTTTTTTCCGCACATAAATGGTATTCTTTTAAATATTTTGTACTCACTTATCCTTTTCCAATCATAAATTTAGGATAAAGACATATTGGAAAATCTCCAAATCTATGGCTTAAAAGCTGAACATCATTAGATCATTTCTAGATGATTACAGTTCAAAGATCTAACGTAGGTAGAAGAAGAAGAAGCAGAATTTATTAATTTAAACCATATATATTTTACAATAAATTCCAATAATAGATTTAGGATAACGAGATGGAAAATGCCCAAATCTATGGCTTAAAAGCCGAACATCACCGCTTCACAAGATTTAGATCATTTCTATAAATTTTATAATAGATTCCAATAATAAATTTAGGATAACGACATATTGGAAGATGCCCACATCTATGGATTAAAAGCTGAACATCGCCGCTACTTTTTTGTTTTAAATAAAGACGCAATATTCGAGAATATTTCCATTGACATTTGTTACAAATAAAATCAATCATCCATAACAATAATATGAATGAAATTCGTAGAAATCTCAAAATTTAGACTATTTAAAATTTCAATATTAAAATAATAAATGCAAAAACAATAAAAAAAAAGATACCAAGGTTCTTATGTTTACCTTTAACTTTTTCAGCATAAATGTAATTATTATAACTTGTTGAACATTCATGTCACAATCATGCAAATTTAAAGTATTCAACAGAAAAAAAAAATCCATGTAAATAAAAATAAGTGGTACACACCGAACATTCAATAGAGTCAATTATATTTTATTATCGTTACTTAATAACAGACCATGCATAATTACAGATAGTTTGTTCAGTGAGACCTGATTTCATTTATACACAGAGGAGAGAAAAAAAACAACAACAAGACCTATGAAATTAATTGTCGTTTCTAATAAAATGATATTAAAATAATTAACTTTGACATCGAAAAAAGAAAATTACCTTAAGAAAATTAAACGGATCTCTCTCAGTTCAGTTTCTTATTATGCTTATTCTTCTTATTTAATCTTATGGTATAATATCCATAAATTTTCTATCACATGACACTTTCATTTCACATGCGAGTTCACTAACCGACTACAAATTGTACAATATATGTGAACATCTATCTATACGTACATTTTACTAAATTTATTTAATTATCCAGAATTTTCCCAAAAAAAAAAAATAAAATAAAAGCAAAACAAAAAGTAATTATTTCATTTTCAAATATTTAAAGGACACAACAAAAAAGAAATGATACAGCAAATCTTTCTTCTATTCTCCACCCCCTATAAATTTCAAAAATCACAATATACGTACTAACTAATTTGTATGACACAAAATTTAATGACTGTATTATTCAAATAATTATCGACAGAAAAGAATTTTCTTTCACATATGAAATTAAAAATACGTGTGAAATACAAGGCATCAGTTTTTCAACTGTTTTGTGTTCCATCATTTTCAACATTTTATACAAGAAGAGTTTTCATTTGGAAAATTTACAATACCACCAACAAATCAATGAGTAGAATTTTCACAAAGAGAAAGAAAATTTACTGAATGTAGTACTACAATAAAATTGCCCTATGAATGAATAAATGCTATAGACAATATTAAATTTACAGAGTATGAATGAGTGGGAGATACAGAGAGAGAGAGAGAGAGAGGGAGAGAGAGAAACAGTGGAAAATGTGAAAAAAATTCCGAATTTTGTACTAGATTATCTTGATGGGTGGGTGGGTGGTTGAGTAAGTGTTGTCGGATGGATAAATGTATGCTCTGAGATGAAGAAAAAAAATATTGAGAGATTTGTAGTATATTTCACACGTGTCTTTGTCCAGACTGAAATAATTACATAGAGGGATGTATAGAATGTTTACATATGTACGAGTATGTCTGCTTTAGGAGGGTGTTAAAGGAAGCACAAAGGAAACAAGTAATCATATCAATACATTATATTTAGTCAAAGGATTTTTAAAAAGTATAAGAATAGATTAAGCTAAGCGGTGAACGAGATCTAATAGTCACATGCAGAAAATACTAATTAAAAAGGACATTCGTATATTTTGAACAGATTAACAATTTACTGTTTTGAAACAATGAATTTTTATGTTATGTAAACGATAAAATATTGCATAAAGTTATGTATCCACTTTCGCAATTTTTACAGGTCCTTTACAATTTCATTTTAATTTTTTTTTTTATTTTTTATGATTTGTTTTTATACTTACTTCATCATTCATTTATTTTCTTTAAGACTTTGTACCTATATGTATGAGTATATACAAAATTGGCCCATGGAACACATAAAACTCTATATGTGTAACATCATGTGACAGTTTGTCGTAAAATTTATGGTTGCAAAATTTTGCGATTTCATATGATAAATGTTTGTTTTTCTGTTCGTCACATCAGGACAAAAATTTAATAATAGCGCATTTTCTCACATAAATATATTTTCATAAAAGAGCTGGCATATGTTTCCATAAATTAGCAACAGTGTGTATTTTATGCACAGATAATAATTTCAAAATAAAATTTATGAACATGTAATGAAAATTAAGAGGTATCTTCCCATATTTTGATATGTTAATTTAATTTTATGATAAATGCATATGCAAATTAAATGCTATAAGTATATGGGGGATGGGCGATTAGAAAGTTCAATAGAAACAGTTGTGCATTTTACAAGAAATCGTTCTCTTATTAAATAAGAAAAAAATATGTAGAAACGTTAATCACTGATGATGATCCAAGGAAAGTGTTTCCATTTCTATACTAAATACAAATTTTCTTTAATAATACAATTATCTATGGACATACTCTTAGTTTCAAGGCAAGTCGAGAAACAGGACTACTAAAAACCAAATCACATCAACTAAAAATTTACATGTACGGTAGTTAAACCACATTCCAAAACAATGGTTTCCAATTTACAGAAGTATTACATATTCTGGCTTTATCAAGTGTTTGAACATAGAGACGAACATATAGACAGAGTGTGGTTGGAATTCCTAAACTACAATAGGAGCAATCAAAGATTAAATATGAAATTTAGAAAAATTAAAATGATAATGAACAATAGTTACAATAATTGATTCAAATTTAAATAATTATATTGATCGCATTTTAAAAACAATAAAGCAAAAATTAATTTCCACTTAAAATTATATCAATGCAAAATTAATTAAAAATCTAATTGATAAATAAAAATCATCTCATTCAAATGATAGCACCCAACATCACAAAAACACCGAAATAATCTTTATTCCGAAACAAGGAGTAGAATGGCAAAAGTATGTTCATTACTAACATTACGTTAGTGTTACAGCAAAAAATATAAACTTAACAAAAAGCCACATAAATGGCAATGGAAAGATATAAGGGCTTGCCATACCAAAGTTCTACGCGAGCGAATGTTTGCGTTGCGTTAACCATAACCCTACTTTACGGTCACACCGACACGCGAACGTATATAAAATATTTTGTGGTTTTAATTTATTTTATGATTAGAATTTATATCGCGGTTAAAATTTATGTAGTGTTTGTTATTTATTTTGTTGTTGTAATTCAAAATTTTATCAAGAAAACAAACAGGTTTTATTATATGCGGCTGTATATTTATGTTTTTGAGGTTATGTTGACGACCAAAATAAAATTCGCGTACCATACAACGCGAATAAATTCTAGTACAATTTTCAAAACTTTTGACAATAGTATACCATTTTTTGAACGAACAACGTGAATTCACAGTTTTTGATGTACTTCTTTTTATTGTTATTATTTATTTAGTTTTTTTTAAAAATTAAAATCGAAGTGCTGCACAGTAGGATTATATTAATTGCAAAATTAATATATTCAGAGTAGTATTTTAGCTATACAAGAACTGAGTAAAAATTTGAATAGTCCGCGAATGCGATTCCTGTATGGCATGCCCTATATACTACACATATTATGAGCGATCGTAAAACTTACGAATAAATACGTCAATAGTCATGGGTTGCCAATATAATACAGCTAATGTGTGAGTTGAAATGAAGGTGATCATCATGACATATTGTAAGACTGAGCGATCATCAAAAGAATAGGAAATATTATGAAATGGAGGTTTTAAGAAGAAAGGATTGTTGAGCGGTACGTTTTTTTCAAAAAATTGCCGTTAGAGAAACTAACACATATTATGAGCGATCGTAAAACTTACGAATAAATACGTCAATAGCCACGGGTTGCCAATATAATACAGCTAATGTGTGAGTTGAAATGAAGGTGATCATCAGGACATATTGTAAGACTGAGCGATCATCAAAAGAATAGGAAATATTATGAAATGGAGGTTTTAAGAAGAAACGATTGTTGAGCGGTACGTTTTTCAAAAAATTGCCGTTAGAGAAACTTCCACAGTTCTTATGAGACCGGAATGATTGTTAAATAGCCGTCTAGTGGAAATACACCTTTCGTGAAATTTGAGCCCTCCTCCACCAGATGGAACTACTCATGTGCCGGAAGAAGTACAAAAGATCTAAGAGTTCTTGGTATAACGAAAATCACAATGGTTATCTATTCAGTTGTATTTTCTTATCTTATGAGGATAATTTAAGCGATTACCACATTTGACCGTTTAATCAATTGAAAATCTAATAATACGAGCATACTTCAACAGAAGCGGAATACAAAATAAAACTAAGGAAATATACGTTGCATTTTGTCCAATATATAAAATAAGTTTATATAAGGAACAGTATACTTGCTTAAGTGATAATCCATGTCTTTTGAACACTATAAGCAATAATTTGAAATAAGAAAATTTACGACCATACGAGGATAAAAGATGATTACAACAATCTTACCTATTTCTCATGTTTTTTTATGTAGTACTTGCAGATTATTATTATCATAAATATTGATATATTTTTATAAGACTATATAAAACATATAATTTATAAAAGAAAAAAACTATATATATATAATACATTCGTGTGCTGATACACATGAACATCAAGTACTAAAACAAAATAAATAAAAATTCGATAAATATTTATTATATTCCTTGTTGTATATATAATATAAAATGCAGGATGCAACAAACTTTATTTCGATATATAAAGTCAATGTCTCAATAATTCATAAATGACATGAACGGATTCATTATGAGCATTTAATGAAAATCCATTTTAAAAATGTAGGTTGAAAGGTAATGACAATTCCTAATATCATCTACAAATCATAGTGAACACTGTGATTTCATTGAATTCTGAAAATATAATACTTTATGAACGTCTGATATCAAAATCGATATTTAATGATTTTCAAATGAATACATAAAACAAATGGTTGCATAATCATTGATAGAAATTGTGGAGTTAAAGATTTTCTAGAATAACCATATACTAGTTTAACTTGAAGGTAATAACGACATTCTCGTGAATGTACACAAGAATACAACTTATCAGATGGTTTATCCTAATCCCTAAATTGTCAACAAAACATTATAATGTTACAAAATTAAAAAAAAAAAAAACAAATGAAGTAGACATTTTTAACTTAGCATTTGAAATATTTTACACCTTACAAAACGTTGGTATTTTGTATAATGCGGATATAGTTCTTCTATTTCCTCAGTTGCATATTGAAATGTATATATTACAAAGTATGAGATTTTCAATAGAATGTGAATGATATTTCGATATTTTTTTTTTAAAATGCATAAGTTTATATGCAAAATTTAAATCCTATTATAGACATTCAAATATTTCATCGTTTTCTTTAGAATCATTAATATACAGTGAAAATGTATAATATATATAGAAATTATGAATTTAACTTTAACTAAGGCACGAATATTGGACTCTAGTTTATAATCTCAATAGAAACTTTGTTGTACCGCACCACAACCCAAATATAACCTACTTCACAAATCAGTTTACCTATAGGTATATTCTAACTTCCAAATATTGGTACATTGATAACCAACATGAAAGAATAATACCATTCTATTCTTGATGTTAAATTAATAAGACTGATAAGTTACAATGATAACAGTTATCCAATTATGTGTACTATATTATAATTTTAGGATTGATTTTATTACATACCTTATCAGTTCTCATGTTGTTCAATTGATAATATCATCAAAGTGTAACGATAACAAATTTACCTGTGAACCAGAATTGATGGTTAATAATATGTGAAGTACTAATTAATGTCCTGTCATTTGTCTACTCTTACTCTCCTATACAAACTAGTCAAATTAAAATAAATATTGCAAAAAATGTAAAATATTAGATGCGAGTATGTAATATAAAATAAGATATTGCATTTCCTTCTTATACTATAAACGAGTACACAAAACTTGCAAGCAAACTTTTTTCCCTAAACTAATTTAAAGTTTCCTAGAAAAGTTATTGTATGTACAAAATAGCAATATTTATCATCATTTAAGTGTCCTATGAAAGTCAAGAATTTTCCAGGTAATATTAAAATCGTTCAAAATTATAAATGAAAATTGTTTCTAAAAAGTGATCAAATATATAGAGCTCTTTAACTTTAATGAGAATATGAAAAATAAACTGATGTATATAAGTAATGATATGGCATATTAATATATAAACATTAAATATAATAAGGAAAATAAGTCTGTGAATGGGAAAATGACAAAGATTTTTAGTATCAATAAAGAAACTCTATAAATCGTTCTAGATTTGCTACACGCGTTAGTTATAAAATATGGAATGGTTGCCATGTGACTTATTAAGACTATCATCGAGTTCTTGATTTCATTTTATTAATGTACTAAGTACTCTTCTTGTTCTTTCAGCATATATTGCAATCACTCGAAATATCCAAGTGGCTTGTATACAAAAAATTAAATGGAAGGGGTCCAAGGCCAAATATATACGACATGGCTAAAATCTTTATTATAACGGTGAAGGTTCTAAAAACGGTGTCGGAATAGTTGTTGAACACAACATTGAACAAATGGTTGTGTCTGTAGATAGAATAAACGATCGGATAATGTCTTTAAAGATATTATTAGACAATCAACCAACCATAAATATTATTTCTGTATATGCTCTACAAACAGTATCCGATGAATTCACAAAGATGGAATTTTGGGAACATCTGGAATCAGTTTTACAAGGTCTTCCATTAA
>JANSTX010017075.1:0-16924 GCA_027564355.1 Penthetria funebris
CTGATGATCAGCTTAATTACGTTTGTATATGTTTATGTTTATTATAAATGTTAATCAAATGTATAATTTAATCATTATATTTAAATTTGAACAAATATTAATATGTACACGTTGATATCATGTAATTGACAACATGAAGGTCACATGTAAAAGCACAAAAAGCTGCTAAAAAAAAAAAAAAACAAAAAAAAGAAACAACAATTCAACAGGATGGGATTCCCTTTTATACACAATTTTTATGTTCAATTTTCTGATTTCATTTACCCTCATTTAATCTCTTTGTATATTTACCACCACACCAACTCTTAACATAATCCGCACCTACCCACCCACATGTAGTACTTCTTCACCATTGCTTTTCCACACACAGCTCTATATCTGTCATTGAGAGTAGATATAATTATTGTGCCAACTTATTTGAACCATTGTTAAAGGGACAACAAAATTGTATGTTTATATATAAATGGGTTTTTAGAAAATAGGAAAAAAAAATAATAAAAAAAAAAAAAAAACATAACGCCAACGACATTCAGTAGTACAACAACAAAAGTCTCTCAATGTAAAGCGAATAATTCACCATTTTTCATCAGGACATTAATGAGACACATTGTTCTATCAAACAATGTAGAACGTTAAAGATGAAGATTAGGACATACATTTTATATATGGATTACATTTTATACATTATATAATATTATATGCAATATTTATGTTTATACATTTAATAACCCATTAAAATGCTTAAAACTGGTGACAAAACATCATATATGTTCTATTGGGCAATTAAATTGAATGCCACACATTTTTGGCAGTTTTTTAGTGCATCCGAAATGCTTGAATTGTCTAAAATCAATGAAGTTTGACTGGAACTTTGACCTAAATTATAATTTTCAATCAATTCAAACACTTGACGTCAAAATCATAGACAATCAAATTGTTTAAATTTGACAAATATTTATTACCGACATTTGACAAACATTTAACGCATTAAATGCATAACTTTTGTGATGATAAATTTGGGGCAACTATGAAATTATATTATCAAAAATGCTATTTTTGCTATTTAAATATTTCCAAAATTAAACATTTCTCATGCAATTTATGCAGTCCAAGATGCATACACACTGTTGCCTGAATTAATGAAGTTGGATATTATTTTCTCAATAAAATATACTGCACCATTTTCTCATTGCAATTTTTAAGTCATATTCAAATATCGATAAGTATCATTAATTGGTCGAAAATTCTACTATTTGTCTTGGACAGTTTTCAAATTAACTCAATTTTTTATTCTGTGTGTGTGTGTGTGATAACATTTTATTGTATTCAAATGCGAATGTAAATTTCAAAAGCGGTCGGTTCGAAGGACCATAAAATGTTAACACTCTGAATAAAAATTGATAATTACATGTATATACGTGTGGTTAATGAAAAATTTGGTCAAAAATTAAGAAATTATCCGTTTATGTGTAAAACGAAAATCATTTAAAAATGGAAAATTCTTTTATTTTATATGATTAATTGCAATTTTTAAGCCGTTTTCAAATGTCGATAAGTATCAAATTACATTTCCAGTGGACATTACACGGAATTTTAATTGGTCGAAAATTCTACTATTTGTCTTGGACAGTTTTCAAATTAACACAATTTTGATTCTGTGTGTGTGTGTGCGATAACTTTTTATTGTATTCAAATGCGAATGTAAATTTCACAAGCGGTCGGTTCGAAGGACCATAAAATGAATACAAATTGATAATTACACGTACCTACGTGTGGTTAATGAAAAATTTGGACAAAAATTAAGAAATTATCCGTTTATGTTTTAAAAGAAAATCATTTACAATATGGAAAATCCTTTTATTTTATATGATTAATTGCTCGGTTAATTTTCTACTTCACAAAATGATATTTCTACTTCAAAAAAAAAAAATGATATTTTGTGTAACTCTTGAGAGTTGTAATAGTACATTGAAATAAATATATGAATTTTCTGAAAATATACCATTAACCATCATATCCCATAACACTTACTATACTTGAGGAGCATCCTAGAGCTGGAATTTGACGTGAATAAATATTACTCGTTTTGAAACATTTTTTTAAAATTAATATTTGTGGATAAAATGTCGACAATTTTTAAATAAATTAATTTTTTTTTGTAACAACTTCAATTATATTTATAATATCTTATTATGTAAAAGATAACTTGAGGAAAAACATCAAAGTGAAACAGAATGGAAATGGGAAAATATGGAAAATACTAAAAATGCATTGGCAAGTAAAAATTACATGTAAAGAAGAAGGATATGTTTTTGTGGAGTGTGTAGTACGTCAAAATAAAAAAAATAAAGAAAAACGAAAATAAAATAAAAAAAAGAAAAACTTTGAATGTGCAAAGTTTTTGAAGAAGATTTTTTTTATTTTTCGTTTTTAACAAAATGACGGTAGTCACTTAAAAAAGAAACGACTCGTGAAAATTAAATGATTTCAATTGATGCTGGACATTTCCATAAAAAAAAAAAAAAAAACAAAAAACAAAAAGGAAAACGGAAAACTCCTAGCTTTTTTTGCTGCATATCTTTCTACAATTTAAAAGCTAAGCTTTTTTAATGGGTGCAGCTGTTAACTTTTTTCATGACGATTTTGAATTAAAATGCAGTTGAATGCACATTAGTCAAGCGAATGAAAATGTTTTCAATGTTATTTCGGTTTATTCAAAAATTCAAAACTTATTGAAATTAGCAATCGTTGGGATCACAAAGGTGAATTATAAAAATGTATGGACAAACGTTTGTTCCAGAAAAACATCAATAGCCTATTTTATATACTTTTTTGTAATGTCATAAAATGTGTGACACCTCTCTTCTTCCACAACTATTTTAATACACAGAGGGATACTTCTGTCATCGAAATTTTGTCGTTATCGCAAAATTCAATTATACTAGACTCTGATCAGTAATTGAAATATAGAGAAACTAGAAATTCATAATTGGATTTTTTTTTTTATAAATCAGTTTTACATTGGATTTTCATTATCACCAATCTTATTTCAAAATAATATTTTTGGCCCTTTGTTGCAAACCACCATCAACGAAAAATGTCCAGCACAAATAAATATCAAAATTGACTTAAGCAAAAATTCCCAAAGGCTGTAACGGACCATTAATATCATGTGCATTCTAATCTCTTCCATATTCTTGAAACAAATAGCAAAAAAAAATTACAATCCCTGAACGGAAAGTAATTCGATTATTGTTTGAAGAACTAGTAAATATAGAGGACACATCAGGAATCGTCGAATTTATCGTACTGCTGGTATAGAAATCAATTTACCGTGAATATTGGTTTAGACCGAGCATCAAAATTCGTAGAAAAAAATTTTGAACATCAGAAATTCACATCCTTTTAATATTACTACAAACTTTCAAGAGTGTTGTCACTCCACTACATTTATGTGTACAATAAACATCTGAGCCCGATTAGATTGTAATTTAAATTGTTAATTTTTACAAATTTTGGTTAAAAAAAAATCACTGACACCGCTACCAAATAGAAAGCAAAATATATTTTCGCTAAAAACTGCTAAAACTTTTAACGGTCGTTCCATAGATTCAACAAATTTAGCTAGAAATTTTGGACAGACGATATACTACCATTTTTTATGTTTTTAAATAAATAGATTTTTAACGGTATTTTTAAATTGCATTTATCCTCATTTTCATGCATTTGGATTTCAAATTTACTAATGGGTCGCTCATTTCGGGTTATTCTCGATATCATCATTTCTGATGGTTTCCAACTTGACACAGGTGTTTCCCAGTATTTCGTATCTCATTGTCTACAATAATATTTTTAATTTCCATTAATTACCATCACTAATTGGCAAGTTATGCTGATGACAGCACGACTAAATAACGATAATCATATTTAATTTCTAATTGAGGATCATTCAAAAATCTATTGTAACATTCAATGTGAATGAAAAAAAAAAAACACTTGTGTGTTGTCCTTTTATGACATACAACAAACATTCTATTGTATATAAAGCATTTATAAGGCTTCAAATTGAGCATGGTTCATAAATATCGATTGGGACTCTCAACAGAATTCAAAGGTGAGCCGTATTCGACTTATAGGTAATGAAATCTGCTCATCAATCATTATGGGTTCTTTTCCGCATAAAATCAATGTGGGGGTTGGCCAATACTTTCTATAGATATTATCATGTTTCAATTGTTGTGCTAACATTACCAGCATTATAAACAATATTAGGGTATTTTCACAGTTTATACTACACGACTTGCCCAATTGTTCACAAATTAATCTAAATTTGTGTCAATAGTTGCCTTTGACGCAAGAAAACATTATATTAAATGATGATTTGTGAAGTTTGTTCGTGGCAATGACAACGATAATGTATAGACAATGAAAATGGAATTGATTTGGTTATACATTGGGAATTTTTGGGTGTACTGGTCTATCAAAAATAACGGGTCTGCAAAACATTTTTTCCACAGAAAGTGTTACTGACAAGAAATCAACTCATTATTTGAACTTTTACAATATATTGGGGTGCAATTACAATGTTAAATTGTCGTTTACATCTTAAATTTTGGTGCATTTTTATGTTGCCACATACTTTACGGTATCTTTTTGGTGATGTGTTTCTTAAAATTTTATCACCTCCAGGCGGCATCAAATGGTCATATAAATTCTTTGAGTTCCATTGAGCAATTAACAGGTTATTTTGAATTGTGAACATTGTGAAGGGGGTGGGTGTAGTCTCTTATATAGACTTACCAATTCACATCATTAGCTTTGCAGTTCATCTATTGAATGACACTGATCTGTGTCGACCTGCTATATTTTTAAAAGTCTTATATCTTATTTCACTCTTATGTATGATTCAAATTTTGTCAGTGGAATTGAAATTTTTTGTTGGTTCCGTTTGACTCCATCCGGACACCTTGTCTTTTGTACTGTTGTGATCTTTCACCAGACCTAAAATACCTTGGATTCAGCCTATTTTTAACAAATACTCGATATTTTTAAACAAAATTCAATAATAACAAGATTCAATGCTAATGGAATGTTTGTTGTATTAATGATGCCAGTGGCTTTATCAACTTTTTGGTATTTTAATGCGGTTGTGTTTTTACCACAAATTATGGCAGAAACCTTGAATTGTCTTAATGCTGAATGTGAGTTGATCTGCATAAATAATTGTATGATGGAATGTGCATTAGTTTATGTGAATTGTGTCGTGACTAATTTACAATATTTGTGTTTTCAATCAAAGACCCAGGTATCGATTGACACTCAATTATGTTGATACATTATTTTGAGGAGTGCGGTTCCTTGCATCTATCCATCATCATCATCATCATCATCATCATCATCAACATCATCTAATAAGTGCATCCATATATACTAGTTGTATCATTTTAATACCAAAAAACACTGTTGTTATTGTTGCATGTGCATTTATAAATGCATACATGCAATTCAATCGCATAAATAAATCATGTAAAATTCTTCAAAGTAAGACAAAAAGACACCGAAACATAACAAAAATAAATGAATAAATTAAAATTCAAAACAGATAAATGGGGATTTGATTTTGTTTTTATGTTTTTTTTCTTTTTATTATTTTTTTGTAAATGAGCAAATAAATAAATACAAGAACAATCTCCAATCCCAGTGATTTCCAGCAATTCATTTGTATAGTAAATTGCGGACAACTTTACAAGTAGTTAAAAATGAAGCATTTCAAAAAAATTAATCAAAACATAAATTCATCTTAGAGGATTTGTGATCCTTTATTTCCAATTTAATTTTTGCATTCAACTGTCTTTAAACTGTCATACAATCTGTTTTTAAATAATATAAGACTCCTCTTCTTCTTTGATTCTGCTTTTTTTTTTCTCTGTTCTTTCCATAATCTTAACATTGCTTAACCATGACTTTTGTGTTCTGGGATGCATTACTCTCTGCTGCAACTGTTATTATACCCTTTTACCACTTGTTTTTTTTTTTTTTTTTTTTTTCGTCTTCTTGTTCAACTTTTATAGAGAGTTAATATTGTTTTGGGTACCAAGTACTTTTTTAAAACATCTTTTAATGTCTCCTTTGTTTTTTTTTTTTTTTCCATCATTTTATCCCTTTTTTTATTGCATTAAATGCATTATTCACCTTTTTTACAGAATGCACAAAGTGATAAAGTGATGTATGTCTTTTTGTGCATATGCATTTGTTTTATATAAAAGAAAACAATGCAAGAATCAATTGTGTTGTGTGTTATAAAGAGATGCAGCAGAGAAAAATGATAAAAAAGGAAAAAAATCAATGCAAAAAATTCAAGATATTAACAATAGAAAACAAAGGAATAGAAGATAACCTGTCAATAGCCTGTAGGCTGAATATGGAAGCGCGGAAGAATTTTCTTTCTTTTTTTTTTTTTTTTTTTATATTGAACCAATTGGGATAAGGAAATGAAATGTTAAAATAATCATCGTTTTTTTTCAATATGCATATAAAACGCCATAGAACAATGACCGAAATTATGTTCCTGAATTCTTCTTCTTCTTCTTCTTCTTCTTCTTTCTTTCCTTTTTCCTTATTCATGGTCGGTCCTCCTACTTCTCAATCTATTTCTCTACAAGTTTCTGTCTTGGTGTATCGTGACTTTCAACCGATAACCAAGCAGCATACCGGCGACTGCGATTCCTTACATCTTTTCCAATATTTAAAGCAAATTTAACGCAATAAGTTTCCGGTCTACGCATTACGTGACCGAACCATCTTAATCTACTTTGAGTGATTATTTTGGTGATGGGAGTAACCATTAAACTGCCTTGAATATAGTTGTTTTGAGAATTCTGTCCTTCAATGTGACACCAGATGGCCGCATCTTAACATTCTCATCTCGGTTGTATGTAGTTCAATATTCAGAACCGTACGTCATTGCTGGTCGAACAACAGTTTCACACACCTTCCCCTTTATCTTTGGTGGCATTTTTATCGATCACATAAAACTCCAGACACTGATATCCACCTGATCCAATCGCATTTTATGCGATGTTGAATATCATTATCGATTTTACTGCTTGTTGTGATAAGTGATCCCAAATATTTGAACTGTTCAGTAACGGGAATTGGATGACCGTAGGAACAGTTTCGAGATCTTAATGCCAGCAAAACGAGATCTGTAGGTTACTCTATCGCAAATGTCTTCTCAAAATCTATAAATGTCATATAGAGGTCTATATTATTATCTCTGTATGTTTCAATCACTTTACGAAGTGTTTGTGTAAGCATCAGTTGTTGATTTGCCTTTCACGAATCTGAATTGGTTTTCTGAGATATATTAATTAGATCACGGAGTTTTGTGTCCGAAATTCTTTCCCATATTTTTAAGGTGTGTGAAGTAAGATTGATTCATCTGTATAGTTAGAGCAACTTTGTATATCTCCCTCATTTTTATAAAATAGTAAGAGATAGCTTCGTCTCCATGAATTTGGCATCTCACTTCCGCTTAAGATCTTGGTTAATAAATTTGCTAACCATTAATATCCCAGATCATTCAGATATTTCCAAAGATCTGATGGGATATCATCTGGACCAACTGCCTTATTTCGGTTCATTCTTTACACAGCATCTTCGACTTCCAATGAAGTAACCGCAGCCGTTGATGGGGATATTCTACATTGAAAGGTTGATTTTAAGTATTGCTTCCACCTATTGTTTACTTCTCTGTCAGGTATCAAAATATTTCCACTCTCATACTTTATAGATTTGGTAGAATGTATGTGCTTTCCAGCAGCATTTCTTTATGCAGTAATCTTGTATATCTCATTTTGATCGCTTGACTCAGATTTGCAATAGCTACCGACCTTCGTGCTTCTCGTTTTGCTATTTTATACGTTTTGTAAATCGTCACTGTAGCGAGTTCTTTGCCATGTTTTGTATGATGTTTTCTTTCTCGTGATATTTTTGTGTTTCCCACCATCAAGTTTCTTTATACATATATATATGTATATATTTTCAATATGCAAAGAACCTTTTGACATATCAAGGTATTGTTTTGACTTCTCTTTGCAAAGCATTTCAAAGTTATTCCACATAATCTCCGGCTCCCGATCATCTTGAAAATTGTGACTTCAGTATGTAGAAAGCGTTGTTATAAGACTGTCATTTCCCACATGTAACTTAAATCACTTTGTTTTTTCAATGTCGCTCCGCCGTTTGTTTTTAAATGTTCCTTTAAGAACGATTTTTGCTACTAGCAATCTGTGCTGCGAAGTAGAGGCTTACCAGGTATCACCTTTCAGTCTTTAAAATATTTCAAATTTAATCACATAGTATAAAATCAATTTTTGATGAGTTACTACTACTTTTGTACGTTATTAGGTGTTCCGCCTTTTTCGCAAATTAAATGTTTACTATGGCCAAATTATATGCCATTGCCAATTGCAAAATATCATCATCCTAAGAATTACTATTGCTAAAACCATAGCCACCATGACAAACATTAAAATTTTAATTTGTTTTTTGCCAAAATGTCCATTTAGATCATCCATAATCAGCCTGGTTTCAGTTAATGGAAGACCTTGTAAGACTGATTCCAGGATGTTCCCAAAAATTCCATCTTTGTGAATTCATCGGATCCTATTTGTGAAGCATACACAGAAATAATATTAATGGTTGTTTGATTGTCTAATAATATCTTTAAAGATATTATCCAATCGTTAGTATCGTTTTTAGAACCTTCACCGTTATAATAATGCTTATAGTCATGTCCTATGTATTTGGCCTTGGATCCATTCCATTTTGTTTATTGTATGCAAATCACTTGAATATTTATGTTTCTTAATATCTATGCTAGCTCGTTACTACGACCAGTGAAGGAGCTGTTGTTCCAAGCGTCTACTCTCAAAAATTTTACATTCTGAATTGACTTCACTTTTGGTACTCCCCATCCGGTGATTCGATTGGTGGAGTAGTTTACCTCCGGAATTCTTTACCAAAAGTGAACTCATTTCATATTTCCACCATAATAAACAATAAATGAATAATAAATAATTTCCTTTCTCTCCTTTCTTGTATTTGGCTTTTGTTTTACTGCCGGCGGCCGTCTGACGCAAAGTCATTAACCCAACTCACTAGGGCTTGAGATGTCAAGTTGATTCATTTTGAACAATCTTCACCATTCTAATTTTCACAGAAAATCCTGACTAATCCTGTGGGTATCTCGAAGCCGAACATATTTCTATATGTTGCCCAAGAGTTCCGTCACCAATTTTATGTTTAGTAATTATCAAATTGGCAACAATAATAGCCTAGACTATATGCTTTGGGTGGCACAGTCGCCATGTTGCGGTGATTTTTATTGTCTCTAGATTTAAAGCAAAATATGTTAGCCACATATTCTCCTAGAGACCCTTAAATTACGGCCTGGATGCCTTTTAACATCAATGCCCTGGACATCATTAAGATCCTGAATTTTTTTTTTTTTCCTTTTTTTATTTTTTTTTTTTCCCACAAAATTCTTCAAAATTAACTCCTTGCCTCAATGGGTTTTACGAACCAGTGTGCTTATAACACTATGCCTCTACGACATACGATCCCTATCACGATCGTAGAGCTGTATTAATTATTATACCATCAACAAATTAAAGTCAGTTCTAAATTAGTAAGTGTGGTAGGATGAAAATCGGTGATGATACGTTGGAAATGAATACAGTTTAGAAGAAACATAAAATTCAAAATTAATAACACCAATATAAGGAATGTAGTCCAGAGAATGTACGGACAGAGAATAGTGCAAATTGGCTACAATAGTTGAGAAAGGCACACGATGGTATAAAAGTAATATTACTTTGATATTATTGCACGATTTTCGTGCCAATTGTTGTGCCATACAAACCATCGATGCTGTACGTGAATTAATAATGTAAGATTGTCTTGTGACATTTAGTTAGATTAAGGCATCCTTGGACATTTGTTTGACAAGCATCAATAAGATGATGCTTGAACATTTGAAAAATTTAAAAAAAATGTTTTCACACAATCCATCAAATGCTGCTCTAACAAAAAAAAATAATCTGCCTCAAACAAATGTACCACAGAAGTGGATCATTTAAATTGGAGATAATTGAGAGTGTCATGATTTAGAAATAAATAAACTGGTAAAACTTGAAGCAAAAAGTACAGTTATTGCTACGGATTATTCTAGAGGCACAATATTAGATGTGTGAACCCGTCTTGAGTCTGACGCTCACAATCATAAGATGTGCCAAATTTCTGTACAAAGGAATGGTTCAGTAAAATACATATAAGTCGTGAAAACTAGAATTATAAAAAGATCATTGGAGATGATGGTAGAAAATTTGTGGTACAAGAATATCGTAGCGAGAGAACCGTCATTCAGAAGACGCAAGTGTTAGTGGATAAACTGGCCAGAAATTTAGAACAAATGTTCGGTGATGTGTGGCGGTTAAAGTTCGAGATTATGGTTCATCAACGGTTATTATTTTAGGCATTTTTTTTTAAATCCTCTTAACTTGTTTTTCTTTATATTATAGTCTTGTAAATTTTTTTCTCGGGTAATCAGACAAAGAATTGATTGTGATACGATCGACCTGTCAGAACACATTGTCATTCCCTTTTTTTTTTCTTTTTTTTTTTTTTGTGTATGACTAACAATTTGACCTGATTTCAATTTTTTTGTTTTCTTTTGTATGTAAATATTTTATTATATAGGAGCTGTTGCGCTCACCCCTTTTATTCATCATTTTTCTGCAATTGCCTGTAACTTCATCAACACAATTGAAAATAGGGAAAAGAAAATTACATATAATAAGACATTGTATAGACACAGAGGTTTATAATAAATAGGGAATGGTTGTAACAACCACCAGAAACCAGAAAAAGGGCATAAAATACAGAAGCAAAAAAAAAAAAATGAAAATGAAAATGAAAATGGAAAAAAATTAATAATTGGGTGTGTAAAATTTTCCCATTGCCGGGGTAGTTAAATTCAATCCAAAAACATATTATTTTCTTTTCTCGTTCCATATATTTATTAGTGTTATTAGTGTTATTACTATACGTTTTGTGCTTGTTGATCTTCACTTCAATGTTATATTAACACACTTGTATATATAAATAAAACTTTCCTTTTTGGGCAGCCCATCCATCCAGTATCGAATCCCACATTTGTAGTTGCCATCAATGTAGTATAGAAACACTAAATGAATGTACGTACGTACACTATACGTACGGTTTATACACACAAAGTAGATTATAATATTAGCGTGTCGTCTGCTATTGAGAGCTTGATTAAGGATATTGTTGTATATGATGACGATGGGTGTAAAGCAAGAATAATAAAAAGGAAAAAAAAAAAAAAAAAAATACAGAAAACATAAAAGAAAATCTAAGGATAATGGAAATCTTTTATGAGGAGTAATTGTGTGTGGACAGAATGAGAGCAAAAATTTATTTGTTTTTTTTTTTTTTGTGTTGAACAGACAAACCAAACCCTAAACAAGAAATGATATTGATAATATTTAGTTATAGGTTCTTGGATAGTAGACATGTACCCCATTAATTTTACATATCCCTTTCGACCCACTTGTTTGATTTTTTTCAATTCGGACTGAGCTGCCGCTTTTCATTTCTAAACATTTCTCAATGCAATTTGAACTTTCTAGAATCAACTCGGCATACGTCACATGTCATCCATGGGTGTATTTTTGAGTTGTGAATAAATTTTATGTGGAACCCATTTCGCCGTCTTGATGAGAGCCATGGAAATTGTATTTGTGAAAAATTCGGACCATTTTCTTTTGTACGATTCAAAATGTGCTTGAGATTCTGACTTTTTTTTTTTGTTCATAAATTGGTTCATAAATTGAATAAAAATTAAAATTTTGCAATTGAAATACACTAATTTTTCTTCAACCTATTTGAAGATGCTATCCTGAGCTTCATGTAAGTTAATTTTTATATAAGAAGATGTAGAAAATTTATCAAACTAATTTCCAAATGGTTTTTCACTTGACTTTGCTTCCACATCTCATTTCTGACAGTTTTCCAATTTAACTTTGTAGAATCAATTCAGGATACGTCTCCTCTCTCTCTCTCTCTCTCTCTCTTTCTCTCTCTCTCTCTCTTATCGTCTGGTTGTATTTCCGAACAATGAATAAATTTTATGTGGATCATATTTTATACTTTTGATTGGAACTTGCATTGTGGAAAACAAGTAAGTTTGTGAAATATGAAAAAAAAAAAAAATTCTCTAATGTATATACAGTTCATCACCGTGCGAGGTTTTGCCGTTGGGAAATTCAACTAAAAATAGTAAACGTCTAATAATACCAATCTTATCCACCTAGGTGACTAGAGAAATTAACTACAAATTATTAGACTGTGTCCTATTCGTTTGGCATTTTGACTAGAGTACACATGTAGTGGAAGGCTTGGGGTCGGTCGAATTAAAAAAAAATGTATGATGATGTGCAGTTTACATATTACAGTATTTTGTTTTTACTTTGGAATTGTTCGCTAATTTATTAAAATGTATTCCCTTATTTATATAACTGTACTCAAAAAAAGTTGTCCCTTTATGTCAGGCATCGATCAATAGAATTCATTTTTTATATATTCGAATTATCGTAATTATATCATATTTCTTTGCCCTTATGAAATTACTTAATGTTATTATAAATATTTTGGGGATGAAAATCAAGTAGCAGTAAAAATCCATATATACTCGTATAAGGGAGTGAATCAAAAGGCAAAAGGCAAAATTGAAAAAAAAGGAAAATTTGCTGAATTTCATAATGATTTATTGTATTGTGTTATTGATATGTGATTCCTCATATGTTTAATTTTCTAAACACGTACAAGGAGTTACATGGTCTTTTTTATATATCATCAATGGAAGAGAATCGTTAGGCGCCGCCGGCAGTACATTAAATACAAATTTGTTTGATAATGGTATTATTATACGTTTTTTTTTTTTTTTTGTTTTTTTTTTGTTTTTGTTTTAACACACTGCTTTACCATACATCATTTGAATCCACTACACAAGATGTGGAGCGGTGACGGGTAGGGGGGCAGGCTGGAGGTTTATTCCCTATTATACTTGACTTAAATTTCTTATCGCTAGCACAATGCATTCCTGTTTTCATATTGCACAAAAGCATTTAGTTTTTTTTTGACGTATTTCATAAAACGCTCCTTGACCATTAACCCCTGTAATTTGCTGGAAAAGTTCAGATTTCCGAACAAAAAATATGGAATGAATTTTTTACATAAATTATCTGGTTCTGCATTGGAATATTTCCAGCTAGAATGTAGTGCCTAACTCTTCTAATTGCTTAGATTACTGATGAGGGTAATTTCCCCCCCAGATCGACAAACATAATCAACAAATCGTATCATTTTAGCCCCTATTATTCCGTCGATATCTATTTTTTTTCAATCAATAAATCGTTATTGAAAGTTTTATTGTGTATTGTATTGAACGCCAATAAATTTGAATTTTACTGCAGATATACTTCAATACGCTTTCTTTGAGTCTAGGGCAATGACATTTATATGCATCCAGATTGTGATTGAAGGATATGACCAGTTACTAGCTTCAAGCTAGTGCCATTTAAAATCATTCCAATATCGCAACTGCGCCGCCATTACCAAAAGCGCATACAATTGGTGAACGCACTCATAAGAGCGCCATTTAAAATTATTTTTCGCTACAAATTATCAACGGAATTAGTCGGGGTTTTGTGTGAAAATGAGAATGGTGAAAATTGTTCAAATTGAACAAGCTAGTGACTTGGGTTACTGGCGGACGCCAAATAGAAAAAGAAGTGACAAAGGAAATAATTTTTTATTTCTTTGTCATTTATTATGAAGTATGAAATAACTTTATTTTTAGAAATAAAATATTCCCCCATTCGAAGAGTATCGGAAGTATCAAGTCAATTTGAAGTCAATTTAGAAAAAAAAATTGTAAGAGTAGGTATATTTGGAACAGGCTAGAGGTGTACAATGTGAGGAAATTGTCGAATAATTGAACTAACGATTTTCGCTATACCAAATCTTATACTTTAGCATTTATGCCAGATTTTTAACGCTTCTGTCACAAAAGCGAGGAAAAATTATATAAATATGTACAATGAGTGGAAACATAGAAAAACTGCTTAAACATCGAATTGATTTAATCTGATTTTAAGCCATATACATATATATATATATATATATATATAACGTAGCCTGTTAGAAAATGTAAAAAGAAAATTGTTGTTAATGTATAAAGTAGGGTGAACTCAACACACATTATATTCTATTACAAGAAGAACTAAGTGACAGCTTGGTGATAGATTGAAATTCATTATACTTTTGTATGATATAAGATTAGACTTTATATATACAAAGTTTTAAATTGATTGGTTAACCGTGGATAAACCACAATCGCTCCCATACTCTCATCTCATAAATACACTCCTCCTCATACAATGTGAAATGAAAACTGGGATTATATTAAATGTATGACAGATCAATTGAATAATTGAGTTCCTAATTGATAACTAATTCTCTCAATTTCATTATTCCATAAATATTTATATAACACCATACATTAAGTGAAAGAAGTATTCTTCTTCTCTGGAAATTAAACATCACAGAACATTAAAAAAAAAAACTTAACAAATAATATATAGTTAATATGTTAAAACATGTGGTACTAACACCCTTCACGTATCATTGCTATTATGGACAAGGTAAACAATCAAGAAGATCAGTTTAGGTACTATGGTTGCGATAACTCCTCTATACCCAATACATAAGTATTCGTCTCTTGTGGATCATGGTTCCACATTCAGAGAGAATGTATAAATGAGTCGCTTTCTCATCGTAGTACAGAACCTGCACTGACAATTCTATCTGTTTAATGTCAATGTTTTTCAGGTGACTTAACCATAGTCTGTATTTCTTTCAATAAAACATTTGGTAATGGCCAATTATTTATGTGTAAAATAAAGTAAATGGGATCGATACGATGTAACACTTAAAATTGTTACGTATCAGAAATTATAATTTTGTAATTTTGTAAATATTATCTCGACCGCTAACGCTATAGGTAGGGAGCATATATTGATTTACAATTTTTTACCAGTAACTTCACTTTGCTTTATTTCCCTACAGTGTCACTAAACACCTTAATGACTGTTTTCCATTACGTTGTTTTTGGGCGACAAGGTCATCTATTATTCTAAGGATTACAGTCTCCGAACCAATCATATTGCAGGTTCTATTCGCTTTTGATCCAATCATAATGCATCTTCTATTCAATTTTATTCGATTTTTATCCAATCATATTGCAGCTTCTATTCGATTTTGAAAGGCTAGTTCTTTTTTGGGCGACATGGTCCTCTATTATCCAAAGTATTACAGTCACCAAACCAATCATATTGCAGGTTCGATTTTGAAGTGACAAACAACAAATCCCTCCCCCCTCCCCCGTGAGAAATCCAGTTCTTTCAATAAGACTGATTAAGCTGACGAAACGCTTTTGGTCATAATTTCCAAAAAGAATTTTTGCCTGTCTGTTGGTGAGGACAATATTCTCCAATTCTTTTTTTGTTTTTGTTTTTTTTCTTAATTCCCTTTTCCCAGCACCAGAATTTATTCCTAATGAACGTTGCCGAGACCTCCAATAAATGCCGGCGTGTACCGTACATCTTATTGTTAACAGATAATTTATCATTTATCCATAAAATACATTCCCATTCCAACACTAGAGCTAAGTGTCATTATATAGCAGCATGAGTATGTGTGTAAATGATTATATCTTTTACCTTGTCTATTTTTCCTTTCTAAATTGAGTCAAATACAATGCTCAAATTGTCTTTTGCTTGGCAGATAGTGGGGAAATTTTCCAAGCTCACTGAATATTCGGTGCTAGGCCCCCATATTCTAATGATTGTTTCAAGAGATGTTAATTAATTTATTAATTCGATTCCGCCCCTTCCAATTTAATCTTGTCAGTATCTCAGCTACAAAAACTTCACTCATGACAGAACCACCTAACATGTCTAGTTTTTTTTTTTTTTGTTATTTGAAACCAATATCTGAAATGTCAAGGAGTTAAGAATGAGATGCTGAAAAAAAATGTCGAACCATATATGTCTAATAGATAAAAGGCATGAAAATCATTTTGTCAGCATAATTTTCATAAAAATTATGTCAGAAATTGAATTATTTATCAGTGCTATTTTGCGCATAACAGCGCAAGACTTGGAAATGTCATAAATTCTAGTATTTTTATCAAATGAAGCCTAACTTAGGTGAATCTTAAAAATGGAATTTGAAAGTAGTTTGATATTGCACAATATTTACTAAAATGACTGATGGCGCAAAATTTGAAATCAATGGTGATCGCGTTCCTTCAGTATGAAACACTCCAGAAAAAAGCATAGTATTTAATGGTGTATTCACCGAAATGCATTTAAATGTTTGTTAACTAGAAAGAAGAACATTATAATCTGCAATTATTGTGTCAAAATTATTTCAGAAGAACGTCTATAATAAAAGGATATACAAAAAATCAATGAGATTACTATACTACTTTGCTTCAATATTTATACATACTGGCACTAGTAAATTACTGTACTACTACACACTATACATTTATATTGAAATGAATAGAAATAATATTCATGTCATGTTTATTATAATGAATGGAAGAGGAATAAAATACACACTTTCTTGAAAAGCTTTCACAATTTTCCAAAAGAGCTAAATTAGAGCAGTTTTAGCTGCTATTGTTCATGATAATTTTCATGAACAAAATTCCTTAGTTTCTAATATACACAGCAATGGATTATATATATATATATATTATATATATATATAT
>JANSTX010017086.1:0-16914 GCA_027564355.1 Penthetria funebris
AGTTTTAGCTTTTATTAAACTTGCGGATACAACAATTTTAATGTAGAGGAGATGAAATAAAATGTGAGCATTTTCTATCTAGGGAATTCCAACGACGTTATTATGTACATATTTGAAAATGAGAGATTTTATACACATATCTTCCCACTAACTTTCCAATCCAAGTATCCATCTGTCGAGTATCGATACTATTTGTTGTGTATGTTTTGAGAGAATAATATTTGTTGAGTATGCGCTTCTAATTCAATTTTTGTAAATTCTATACCATTTATATACATTTTAGAATATTTTTCAATTGAAATTCAGTGCTTAAAGTGACATGACAGTGAAAGCATTGGAGGACGCTTGCAAGTCATGTATCAGCATGCATTTCAAACAACAGGAAATCATCATAACACAAATGGTGAGCATAATATGTTTTCCAAATATTATATATCACATTTATCTAAAACTAAAATAAGTTACAATTTTAAATAATTAACAATTTTAAGAAAATATATTTAATATTGCATGTACATTTTATGATGATGCAATATAACTATTTATGTATATTGAAAGTGAAAAGAAAATAAATTTTTGTTCGGAAAATTATGGCGCCGCACCGCATTGCATATTGAATGTATAATATAGCAATTAGAAGTGGGTGGTGGAAAATGTGGAAAATGTGAAAAATGTGGAAAACCAGCATGGTTGATAACAAAAAAGATAAAATTTATTAAAAAAACGTTTGTGATGCACAACTATGAAATATTTATTATCATAAATAATCATTTTATTATAAAATAGTATATATATATAAATTCATAACTTGTGATAAAATATTGGTATTTATAATTTTAAATTCGAATAATTCGTCCTGATTTTATTAATTAATATCCTATATACGTATAATATCTTGGTTCTATCTGTGATGAATGTAAATTAATTAAGAAGTATATAATTCGAAAAAAATACATTTTACAATAATAGTTTATTAAAAACATATCCTTGGATATATAAGACATTGTTATCGGGCATAGTGAATTGGTTTTATAATACGTCAAGGTTATATCAAAGACAAAACTTATTCCTTCAATAAGATTTCAAAGTGAAATAAAAGTATGTCCATGAATATCATCATATCATCATAAAATAAAATTACCAATTTGAGAATTTATTTAAAAAATAATTTATTTAATTAATTAGGTGATATTTAATTGCTATAAATTTATAGATTAAACTATAAAACATCGTTTTATTTAATGTTTTCACTATAAAGTTTATAATAAATTCAATTCAAAGCGCGTTTTTTGAAATTTGTCTTATAACAGAAAAAAAAAATAAAAAAAAAGAAAAAAAGATTTAATTTAATTATAGAGAGGGATACTTTTAAAAGTGTCCTTTGCCAGACTACGAGTAGCAATATACAATTTTTAAGAACAGTGTTTCCTATTACTTTTTTTTTTTGTAAAATCTTAGATTAATATAAAGAATTTGTGCATATTCCAAAGTTTAGCTCCTTTTCCCTTATACGTACCATACGTTTAACGGATATTACTTGTCGTGCTTTAGTTCAATACCCAATATGGGTTATTATTATTATGTTATTATTGTATTCAATTGAAGATTATATGCTGTCATGAATTACAGTCGTACAGTGAATGAATTTATAAATGGTCTTATATATTGACCTGTAGCTGTACATCACGCAGTCATAGTGGCACATAAATTGCCATAATTTGTGAAAACATATCGACCGATGACACCAACATGAAATGCACACTAAACAGATAATTTTTCTGTATCTAATGGTACTTCTTCAAATTTATGTGAATTATTTTTATCCCAAATACGACAATTTTGCTTCTTAACGTATCCATTCAACCATAGAAGTGTGCTTCATCAGGAAACATAAGTTTTTGATAAAAAAAAATGGATCAACTTAAAGCGCTCAATCAAATAAACGACGACGCATTAAATGATCGCTTCAGTTCTTCTGTTAACTGAATCCTATATGCTTTTAAATGCAAATCTTTTCGTAAAATATGCCATAATGAAGTATCAGAAATGTTTAATTCTTGAGATCGACGTAAAATTGATAAATTTGGATCTTCAGCAATACTAGCACTTACAGTTACAGCATTGATATTTGCTTCACTACAAACATTTCATTGTGGTATTTTGTAGAGAAAAATTTGTTTCAAATCTAACCACAATTCGCCGTATAGCTTGAGTAGTTGGCCGATTAAATGAACCAGAAAATTCACGAAGCGCTCTTTGAGTTTTAGCAATCGAAAGCGAATTTTAATAAAATAATTACACGATTTGTAAACGTTATTCATTTGTATAGTGATGATTTGTAAGTATGTAGTGAAAAAAAATACAACTTTACATATGTCAGACATCCTTGTCGGATGCAATCCGTATTGAAAAATGTATCACAACTATTGAAAGACCCTTTATAATCGCATAATAAATTATGCTTTATCGACCACCTTTAACTTCTTCAACATAATTTAAACGCTACTTTTTCCACTTATATGTATTTTCAGCAGAAAAGCAATCAATTTATTATGATACATCTATTGTATAGATACAGATATTAACATTGCGTTTATTATTTGATCGCTTATATTACGCTTCAATATTCTGGTATTCTCTCTAAATACCCATTCTAATTTTACATTTATTCCCATTTGGAACCATCTATAACTACAATACAATCTCCAAAATTGCAATACTATTTTTCAAACACATTCCTTCATTTCAATCATTCTTCACTAGCGACAGTGATAATTTAAGTATACGCACACGATCAATTATTTAGGTTTTTTTTTTATTTTTTATTTATAAAGAATAAAATCAGAATGTTCTATTATTACGGTGACTATATTTTTCAGTGGATCAGCAATTCACAAATTACAAAAATATCAACGAAATTATGATGAAAAAATTATTAAATATTGTAAAATTCTAAAACTAATTATATTAATATTGATTCTATAATGTTTCAACCTGAACATTTTAGTGTTCATATGTTATTGGTCATCGAATCTACTTTAATTAGTTGCTAAATTTTGAAGTGAGAAGACCCAGTAAGACACGTAAAAATTTTGGTTACTTCTAACATCATTTGTTATCACATAAAATTTAGATCGATAAAACGAAAAGTAGAATTTGGTCAGCGTAGCTACTATTATTATATTTGATTTCTTTCAATGTACGATCAGGCAATGTTATTTGGCATATCATTTTTAACTCACATATGGTTATTCTAAGATGTTAATTTGCTGTTTCTAATATAATATCATAAAGTAAAGATGGTCTGAGTAACCTAGATTATAGTCGGCAGATAACGGTCACAATTAGTGAATAATAATGGGTTTGATTGTCGTTATCGTCTATGTAAATGTTTATATCCTTAATGAAGGATATGTTAATATGATTCGTTTTTTATTTTCATACTTAATATGATATTTATTGTTTTATGTACCTATGTCACATATAGTTAGTTATATATTAACCTATCACGGTGTTAAAAAAAACAAAGTTAAAATTATATGAATCATTTGTCTACGCACTTAAATAAAAAAATCAATTTTTTATAACTGCTGTATAAGACACTTTTCTTTAAATAGAATTCATGTTTAATATTTATTCTATTTAATTTAATAAGAATCCATACATATAATATGTTATATACTCTGATAGTTTATGTTATGCATTTTTAATCAGTGTGAATGACCATTTTTTAGTATTATTTAAATTGAACAATTGATTTAAATTGTTATAATACCAATTTTAAGCTGCTGAGCCGTTTGTCTTCAAACAATTAAAAGCACTAAAGATCATAAACGCAGTAGACGATGATCTCAAACATTTATATTTTTTAACGCTTCAATTGATTTAAATCACTTAGGTGCGCGGTGTTAAAAAAAGTAACCGACTAACATCTAGGTTACTGAACTCGCCATTACTTTTACGTCACAATTACGTCAATATACATCAATAGGAAGAAGAGGATATTTGTCGACTTTTTGAAAACATCAACAAACTGTTAGCCGGTAATTTATGTACTATTCTACTGAATTAATCAGATGTTAAAGCGGAAAAGCGGATTGATGCATTATGTATATATTTTCCATTCTTAAATATCAATTGATAGTTGTTTTGATATACATTTGATGTTACTTGCATATTATGAACAAACAACTTAAGATCGTAGTGGTTTATTTTTGCATCCATATTGATGTAAGATTCTTAAAGGAAGACATCCACATTGGTTTATGAATATTATCAAAGAAGGGTGTCTACAATTTTTGCAAGGACCAAATTCAGTTAACCAATTTATTATATGTGCATAAAATGTGCGAATTTTATCAAAATAAAAATTCAATACATACTGCCAATTGCTTAATATTATGATAAATTCTTGCATTTAGTAATAAAATCAATTTATTACGACTTATAACAAAATATGCATCTGTACTAATTTAGATTGCCATATTAATACTTTAAATATACGCTATTATCGCGTGACATAATAACAAGATCGTAAATTGATTCCATATATTTTATCAGATTATACATTTTGTCAACAGATTTACAATCGATAAAAGGTATCGACTTATATTTTACCAACATTTGTCAAGATTACAAATTAATTTTATAAATTAAATACTATATGTACGTGCATAAAATACGAGTATCTAACACATCATATGTATCCTATTATTAATGAATTATTAAACTTTCCATTTCTTTTAATCTATCAATATTTCAATTAATAATAAATTAGAAGATGACATTTTATCTAATCTTTAGTTATACACATTGTAACATTTTCATACAATTGCTTTTTGCAATTTTTTAAACTTATATAGTATCACATTAGCTATCCGGACTGTCTAATGGATTTTTGCTAAGTACTGCCTAAACTAAATATATATTGATTGCCTATTTTTTTTTGCATTGACATGTATAATAAAGAAATAATAATTATGTTATTTTTAATAATTTACATAGTAAAAAAAAATATATATTCAGATAGACCTTTCCAACGCGAGTGTTACTTTTCAATTGGATTCTAAACATTTACTATACATTCTCCAGTATTTAATTATTTAAACTCTCATTCAATATTTAAAAATCAATAAATTTAAATCAATTAATAACATTCGTTACAGCAAGTATTTTATTTCAGATTTATATACAGACATTCTATAGGAAATTTATTAGTGATGACCTGCCAATTTCCACTTTTGAATCATCTCATTTGATCCAAAATATAAAATGTTAAATGCAATGTATCTAATCATTAAATTAATCAATATGTTATTTGATATGGTAGAGTCCTTAGTAAAAATTCATTAAATTTTCAGTTATATTTTAAAAATATTATTAATATTATTGATTCCAAACGTTTAATTAAAAGTTATTGCAAAATTTCCATATTTCAAGTTGAGCGAGTATGAATAGTATGTTGTTTATGTATTATGAATTTTATTAATTTATAATAGTTGATAATTAGTGGTATTTAGAAGAATATTTGTGTATATGGTAGACATTAATTTTATTATAAAACAAGTGTTATAATTTAAGTTGTGAAAATAAACGAAACAAAAAATTATAATTTACAACTTTTAATATTTAATTCATGTAAATTGGTTTAAGGATCACAGTACTTTACTAAGAATCGTCTAATATTTAATCTTAGTGTATTATGTTGTTCAGATTACCGTACTGCTATTATTTACTACGATAATAATCTATTAAAATTACTGATTAAATTAATTATTAATGTAAAACAAATAGTTGATCGGTATGTCGTTTGAATAGAAACCCCTCTATTCAAACCATAAAAATTACAAATCCCCAGTTTAATGGTGAGATATTTTTCAAGTCCTGAAGCAACATATTAACAGTTATATTTTTGACTGCGATCACACGCCATATAGTTATAGATTTACCACCATATCGTATTGTGTCCATTTATAAGTCTACATTAATATCATTTCTCTTTCCACTCTATAAATATTTACTATTCTAATTTCTAATTCTAATTCTAAATTATTTTCTTGGTGAAATATGGGTGTTGAAACGTATTGATTAAGATAATCACTAGTATAGAGTGAACAGAACTTTTAGTTACATAAATAATTGTATATGTTCTAAAGGATAGGGTGTGGTTATTATATGGTTAATATTTATCAAAAAAGAAAACAGTAAGATGATTTTAAATGCAGGAGTTTCTAATCAAATATGCGTTATCTATTTTCTTAAGCAAATGTGTGTCTAGATTTTGTTTCTAAAGTTTATCTCTTGATTTAAATTCGTCTGAATTAACGTAATCAAGGGATGAAATGAACGTACATTACGCAGTCGTTAAATTATCGATTTATGCACCCATTCATCTATATTTTGAAATTCGAGACATAAATAATGAAATAAATTGAAGTTATAAATTTTAAAAACTGTAAACCACGTGGATAAAAATGATCAATTTTTTATATTAAATTTTCTATTTTTATAATTGAATTTTGTCTAAACACGATACATATTTTTACTTGTAGTACTTGTGCAAAATTAATGGGTAATATATCCAATATATTATGTACTAAAAATATTGTATTTAATTTTTATTTAAATTTTATTTTACCACAATTACGAGTACATATATGTTATTTGTCGACTTCAAACAGGCATTCGATAGTATTGATCGTGTTATGATGTGGCCAATTCTAGCAAATTATGGAATACCGTCGAAACTGATGAATAAGATCCGCAGTCTGTATCGTGATTCAAAATGTAGAGTTTTGCATCGCGGAAGGCTTGATGATATTTTTGAACTTCGTTATGATCAATATAATAAACTCTGAATCACATGGTGTCAGGTGGGGTCTAGCCTGTTGACTTGAAGATCTTGACTTCGCTGTCGACATTTGTTAGCTTTTGCAAATTGAGTCGGACATCAAAGTGAAATTGGAAAGACTTGTGAAATACAGCTTACAAATTCGGTCTAAAAGTCCAATTAATGAAAATTGGTTTGTCGAGGAGGTGTTCACTATGGTAGTCAGCGGCAAACTAACAGATGAAGTAGAAGAATTGCAATATTTGGGAACTTTTTTGACAATTAGAGATAATTATTATTGAATATAAAATATTGAAATAAATAACATCAAGTACCAGCGGTCGCTGTACACAAGGTCAGTAATTTAACTTACGATACGGACTTGAGGTGCTAAGATTGTTTACTTTGAGCAATCTTCGTTTGTCTCATTTTCACAGAATCTTGATTAAACATATGTGTAACTCGTAGTCATTACATATTTGTATTTGTCGCCTATGCGAATTCCTCACGAATTTTATGTTCAACTTATATCGAATTGTCAACGATATTAGCTTAGGCTATAAGTTTTGTATAACGGTACAACAGTCGCTACTTTACGACGACTTTCATTGGCTGCCTCAACCATGATTTCGTTAACTTTTAATGTCGTGCGCATAGGAGAAAGTGATTTACATATCTCACATTCATTCACGCAATTTCCACTGTAGAAACAAGTACAAAATGTATGAAATAAAAATAATTTTACTATATTTCCTGTACATTTTTGTGTATCCGAATAAATATATAAGAGTTTTAATATTTATTTGTATATAAATCTGACGCCAATAGAAGATTATGTATTTCGCAGTCAATGCTCTTACACAATAACAAGTTACCATTTTCTTATTTGAAAATAATTAATAAAGTGAACATTTAATTCATGATGCATGATGTGATGATATGGTTTGCCTGTTAAATGTTACTAATATGCTACTATTCAGAATACATACAGCCATCCTACCTTTCTAGACTGCTATATGGGACATTTTCCACCCACCATATTTAATAAAGATTAAATTCATACGAGAAACATTGTGAAAATTAACGCTATTTGCGTTGAAAATAAGTTGTATAAATTTTTGGTATATTGTTTCCGTATCTGATTCCTTCTTTTTAGCATATGGAGCACAAACACAGAGAGAAATGAATACTTCACCAGATTTACCTAATGTTATTGCTATTATATTGGTCAACTGTATTGAAAATGACAAAAATATGATTTATTCGAATTCTGATCGTTATACTTATCAACTTAACAACACTAAAATGAAGACACACAACATGGGACACGATATAAAGATTATTCTATACATTTTATACCATATTGTTGAAGTAATTCACTATAAAAACAGTAGGGAGTGCAATATATCAGACCAAAAGTATTATGGATTTTTTTACCTTCAAAAACTTTATCACATTTCTCAACATATAGTCTCAGTTTCAATTCAATAATTGATTATTAACATATTGGAAACCTGGTGGAAACCAAAACCATTCTTTCATATTTAAAAAACAACAAAGTTCACCGACTGTAATATTTAGAGAATATGGTGAATGGTCAATATTTTTTTTATTTATCGACTCATTTCTAATATCTCAATGTACAACGTAATATTAGATGATTTCCAATATTTATTTATATTGCTGTTGTTAAAATGGATAAATAGGTTATCGATTTTAAAATTGTATGGATTCATGAGGCTGCAAATGGGGGTATTAGTTTCATTTAAGTTGTCATCTCTTAGTATTATTGTGTATTTGATTTATGGTTGTATTAATATTTTACAAGTCAATTTAAACGCATATGATGATGTTTGTTGCACTAAAGGGAATTTTCTACTCAACGTAGTATATTCATCAGTTGGACCAATATTGATTATAAAGTAAATTAAAGGTCACCACAGATCACATTTAAATTAGTTGAATATTTTTTTAAATAATAAATGCTTATATATTATTCACATTTTAATTAATATTTTGCGTTGTATTTCGAAAATATTATTAATTAAGATATGATTAATGACATTATTATAATTTAAATATATTTATATCAGCGATTTTAAACTGTTAATAAATTTGTCTTTAAAATAAAAGTTAAATTCAATTATATAATGGTCTTGTTGTTCTGAATCTGAATACTTCATAGTGTCAACTAGGAATTTTAGTTGATAACGACCTGAGAATAGTTGTCGGGACTATACATATAGGTCTTCATTTACTTTCATCTGACGACACATTTAACATAATGACTAAATAGACGGAATAACTATATACTTCTACTTATTTATTATTTAGTCGTCAACTTATTCGTCTCACGTGTAGTAAAAATAATCTTGATATAGATGTGTATTCAATGGTACGCGACAAATCTTAAATGTGTTCAAAATTTCGACGTGAAGTAATCGGCAATTGAATATTTCCATTTAGTCATGAACTCGACATGTAATTCTTCAACTTCGACAGCATGTTTATATTCATAAATATAATTTGTGAATGAATTTACCATAATTTACGTACAATAAAATTTCAATTATAAATTTAAAATATTTAAAATGGTGCATATTGATTCAATAGAATTTTGCGAATTTAATATGATTCTGTGTTTGTTAATTTCCTAGAAAACTAAATCGCATCTGTTGTGTCATTCGCAACATCAGCTAGTTCAATATGAGCTTACTTACTAGAAACTGACGTTCAAATAGAATTTATTGAAATCCACGTCTAATTGGTATATTTTTGTAAACATAGATACTCTTCGGAAGTGGAATGGACGTCTTTCAAGTCGATAAATTTGGAAAAGACCAACATTATTTATTATCTTGAACATGACATGAAATCTCTTTTAGCTTCGATCACATGTCAGAAATTGATTTAAATTGTGATCAAATAACCCGTGACGCCACGTGACGGTAAAACATGTTAGTCGCTCAATTTATTCGTTAACAGTTTGTACCGTACAATCATTGTTGAAGTCATTGCCAAATTATATGCACAATAATGTTAATTATTTGTGTTCTGGGTTTTATGATACCTATATAACATATATATATATTCGTATTTTCGAAATTATAGAAGCAATCGATATTATTTAATATATTATATGTTTATATACGTAAATATATACTCGCTAATTTGTAAATATTGCAAAACCTAATAATGTTTTGATTAACATACACATTCTATAGGGCTTCATAAAATGACATTGTTGTATCACATTTTTACATAGTCTCATATATAGAAAAATTGTAATTTTGTAATTGAAAAAAAAAAACATTATTTAATTTACAAAGAAATTAAAAACCGCCGCCAAATGTATACATCTCATGTTGTATATACACTCAATTAAAATGACAATAAATTTCAATAAAATCAATATGTTTAATATAAGCAATTTAATTAATTCTCTGGGCATTCGAATTTCAAAACACAATATTCTTTTATGATTACATAATTATTTTTTTGTTCATCTATTTCCAATTTATTCATTGCTATGTACCTTTGAAATTATTTTATATCTTTGGCATCAATTGATGTGTATGATTATTTTGGTGAGGAATGGAGTGTCCGACTATTATCGAGGTTACTCAACCAATATTTACTTTCAGACGGTGTCACCGATAACTCGATCACGGTATATGTCAGTTATGGCGCGGCTAAAAAGATGGTGTTAATGTCGTGTTTGTCAACAGATTGAAAAAACAACTCAACATCAAACTAGGTAGCTGGGAATTTATGCAGCACTCTATTGAAAATATTTATTATTATTTATTAATAATTATGATTGGCAAATTTCAAATATAGTTATTTGAGTTTATATTGCTCTGCTGGTAATTTTGTGCATATGTGTTTATGCTGAATGTCACTACTTTTAAGCAAAAGGATTTGAAATAAAAAAAAAATAAAAATTGTTCCATACAGGTAATATAGCACTAATCTGAACTTTGTCCATCTGGTTTACAATCTTATTGAACCATTCAGGTGATTAGTATATACAATTTATTGTGTCACTCTTTATTTTTACGATTGAGGTAATAAAAATTTACATCATCATCTCAATTTGTACGTCACATGGTTGCATAGTTCAGCACTACGTTATTAATATTCAGTTTATAATATGCATATAACATCACATATATTAGCTCAAATAATTATTATTGAAATTTACCAACTGGAAAATATAAGATCACTTACAATTAACCAGTTATACATTTCGATATCACAGTAAAGTAATGCAAAAATGGCCAGCTACACCTTGTTTTCTCGGCGAGATGCTTATTTAACCTGTCGACATTAACACCATTAAAACCATTATTGACAGATATCGTGATCGAGTTACTGGTGACACTGCGTGGAGATAACAATGGTTTAAGTAATCTTAATGATAATCGGCTACTACAATCAGCACCAAAGAATATTCATAGGAATACTATTGATAAAATTAGCAAAGTAATTTTACTTATCCATAGTAATATTTCAAAATAAAATTCATGTAAATCCTATTTAGTTCTTAAATAATAAACTAAGGTGCATATTCGTTTTAAATATTTTCTAAAAAATATCTCTACGATAAACTTTATCGTATGTAGCAGTAGTCAACGAAAAAAAATTTAATTCTTTCAAAAATTACAAGATGGAAAGTTTTCTTCGTAGAAACGTTTATTTTTATTATGATTTTAAACAGTTTGTATTAAGAATTGAAAATAAATTCCACTGTGTGCGGAAGATTTAAAAAAAAACCTTTCACAATGAAATTCTTTCTGTCTTTGATATAATTCTTCATAATAAATTAATCGCTTATTACCTTATTTGTATTCTTGTAGAAGGATACGTAATTCTTTTCATTGTAAGGTATAAACACCTTATAGCAATAAATCTTTTTTTTGCAAACCTGAAGCTTTAATCGGGCTATATAATATATACTTAAATACATCATATTAATGAATCACTTCAGCAAATATTGTTCATTTCATGAACAAAAACATCCTAGTTTTGTATTATAAATAAAAATAATAATCGCTCATTTATAATCAGACATTTTCATTGGATGCGTAAAGATTTAGATCTGAATCATAAGCTTTAGCAATACTAACAATAGCTAAGTTACAAATAACATAAGTACATTTAACAAAGTACAAAAAAAATTGTAAAATTAATTTATTATGGACGATATTTAATGATGAAGGTTTATGTCAAAGGTAGAGAAGAATTTCGTTTGTAAATGTTTCCAACATTGCATTAATAAAATACATTAATTTAAAATATAAAGCTTTACAAAGTAAGCTTTATGAAAATAACGAAGAAAATATATAATTGAGTGCAATTTTAATTAATTAATAATAGTAATTTTTTATGTTAAAACTAGACAGTTGATGTGATAGTGATGGTGGCGAATAATAGTGTGTGGTTGTGGGTAAAAATTTAAGATTTATTCGATGTTAAATAAACTAAAAACAACGTATTTAAAAAAAAAAAAACGACGCATTGACATAATATAACTTGTAGACGATCATTTATAATTAGACAAAAAGTTCTATAGTATAGAAGATCTTATTTTCTAGAGCAAGGAGTTTTTGTATAAATAAATAATCCGTTTTGACATCATATTTTTAAAAAATAGAGATCCAAGCCCATATGGTGTAAACACCGCTTGAAATTATATAGCAATAAAAATATACATTTGGGCAATTTTATTTATAATTCAACTTATTAAATTGTATCTTTTTATATTATATTTTTTATTGAATAATTTTTAAAGATCACATATAGACATGCTTACGTCAAAAATGAATTATTACTTTGTAATAATATATATTCAAAAATATCTACGACTTTAATCTGCAATATTTAAAAACCACAAATTATATAAACATAATCTGTTTTTACTTTTTTTTTTTTTTTTTTGCTTTAATGAACTAAAAATGTATGAATTTTCTTAGAATCATTGATATTAAATAAAAATAAAAAAATAATGAACATTGCAAAACGAATAACGCTATTCCTTGTGATCATAACCAATAACTTTGTTTACAAACTATTATATTATTTTTACGATTATTTCATTTTTATTTAGAATAAATCATGTGAAATTTAGTGTAGCTATATTTAATACTATAACTTTTTATCAAATCCGCGCCCAATTACAAAATAATGATCACTGAAAACATTCGCAACCTCTACGAACGTCTAACAGAGAATACCTTTTACTAACAGTTATAAAGTCCAATTTCTATATGTATACCTTTTCAATCACAAGCTTCTGAACTACCAATCTCAAGCTTATGAACCAACCATTGGAATAGCTTATAGCGTTACTCATATCTATTACAATATTCGATTTCGTAATACCAAAAAGTCAATATATAATAGTTGCCTTTATCCGTAATTATATAAAACTAAAATTGTTGTTACACATTTTACTCTATTCTTAATTTCCAGTAGATAAGATTGCATTGACAGACGACACTTAGCAATAAAGTAATTTCACTACTGTCATTCATAGGAGTCGGTTTTCATAAGGAAAACATAAGAATTTCACCAGTGAATAAAGTTTATTTTTCATTTTCCATCCATTATATCTCTTTTAATCCATGAAAATCAAATTTATACCTCTTCAATTTTTGAAGTTCAAGTATTATTCTAACGTTCCACGTTCCAAAACGTCTTTTTTGAAGTTAAAAGTCTTTATATTCCTATCCGAAGCAAGGTCATTTGTACGAATTGTAATTACACAGTTGACAAAGTTTGTGGAATTAAATGTTAGTTCCTAGACACCCAATCGCACCTATTGCAATGCAATTTTAGTCGTATTTAAAATGATTTTAGTATCTAACAAAGGTACTGCATGCATTTGGTGGAAAATTTAATTTATAGATCGTTATTCGTGATATCCCATATCAATTTGGTTTATATTTTAATAATTATTTTTATATAGTTAATAAACAGCATTATATGAAAGAAAAGGTACTAGAGAAGTTAATAAATAGCATTATATTAAATGTGTCGTTACTAGAGAAACTGTTCTATGTCCAATCAATTAATGTTAATTGAACTTTGATGTAAACACAAAGATGTTCCTTATATTATTCATATGAATATTTTCTTTACTAAACATTATCTAAACGAATATATTGAACTTTAGCAGCAGCACTCTTCTAAACTTATCTAATTTCGTTCCTACTAAACCATTATATCTGTTAATTTCTTCAATTGTCCCTATTTCTAGAATTAAACAGATTTATTATGAATATCTCCTCTGGAATATTATTGTATATACATTATTTTAATCAACTATAGCCTCCTGTATGACAGATCAACACATATTTTTCGTAATCTGAAATTGTCACCTCAAATTGTTTATCGAAACTATTGTATGGTTGCGATACTTAGAAAGTGACGAATATCACTGAGTCAATATAATATCAAATGTGGATTTGTGGAGATTGTCGGCTCTTAAACGGTTAAATTTTCCGTGAATTAAATACATTTTCAGAAAAGTTTGCACGTGCTCATGCACAAGTATGCATATGTAAAAATAGAGAATAATAATAAATCATTTAGTATATAATATATATATTTATATATAATGCGTATACTAGACACTGTACAAGTATTTTCAATAGATGAATAATGTCTAAATATATAGTTCTAATTTTGTACATTTAGTCCAAAGTATAAAGTTTCATTCGAAAAACATATATGCGCCACCACTATTTTAAAGAATTGTTAATAGTATATATAGTAACATGTGAAATGATCATATTGTATATATAAATATACAGTCTTATATATTTTTTATCTATTACATATTACGTTAATATCCGTAAAATGTATTTATATTATTTGATTTAACGTGGCAAATTAAATTATACAAATAACTTATAACGTTTTGTATCCAAAGTTCACATAAAAAAAAATTATGCGAAATTTAAGAACGAATATGACTAAATTATATTATGTACGTGTAATATCATAAAAATTATCTATACTTTTAATATACGAAAAAAATCATAATATCTAATTTCGTTGATTACTGTCCATCCTAATCAAATTTTTGTATATCACTTAGTTACAGAAAATATACTAAATGTTCAATATTTGTTAATAGACGTTATCATCATCTTCCAAAAAATTCCCTAATAATTAAGAAAATAGAAAATGTGCCTACCTATATAATTTGAGCAGATCTGACATTTGACTTTATTTAAAATTGGAAGTATGTAGGTTTTATATCATTTGCGGTATCAGTGTAAATCATCAAACAAAATTTCAATCACTTAATTCCAAAAATGTACATCTAAGACAACGCAACATCTCATTTAATCGATATACATGTATATAATTGGGTATGGTAATTAATTTTGGATCCTGGAAATGTCTGATACTTTGTACCATTAGAGTTTATACATGGAATTTGTTATTCAAAAAATATTTGCGTAATACATGTATATTTATTTTATCTGCGTACACTTGATCTATGTGCAAATAAATTATTTTAGAATTATGCTTGCAAACAATTTCACTTCAGTATGTGAAAGCGTACGCAAGTTATCGCGTACGGGACATAATTTAAAATTCTATACAAAAAATTTCAAATATTCTGACGCCAAAATGTCTGTCTCTTCTACAGTATTATAAAATTAGATATTTCGCTATTAAAAATTCACAAGGTTGTTAAACCCCACTTGTATGCCAGCACAGTCAAGTATGGATATAAACGTTTGAAAAAAAGAAGAAATTTATCTTTTAGTATATACTCGTACTATAGCCGATAGTGTTACTCTTTAAATAGCATTTAGTATTTTACAATAAAACAAAATTAAAAATAATAATACATACGTTTTTCGCTTATCGTGTTACACTACACTTACACGAGCATATAGTAGCACCGTCGCATTCAATATTATATTATTACTTGTTTTTCCGGTGGAGTGTTTTCGTCAGCTGCTGCTGCTGTTTAATACGAGTGTTTTATTACTTCTAATTTGCTTTAACATTTCTAGAGACATTTTGTCGCCATAATCTTCTTTAATATTTAGTTTTGTTGAAAAATATTAATGTATTTGTCTTATATTTGAATTTTTGAATTTAATATCACCAAAGGTAATTTTTTATCTTTGATGGTTTTTCAACACACCAGTAAAATGTATTGTAAATAAAGAAAGAGAATAAAATCGAAGATTCATTTCGAACACGATATTTACCTAATTGAATGTAAATATGCAAGAAAAAAATTAAAGAAATCTAATAAAAATTGTAATCGTTGAACAAAAGAAACCTACTTCATTTAAATGTAAATTATTCTAAATGGCTAATTGTCGATCGCACTAAAAATATTTCGTTAACAATTCAATTATTATGATGAATATGTTTCTGGTAGTCTTGTGTCTGCTAACCTGCATATGATGATGATAATATTTTTAAATCGTGTTTTGGAGAATTCAAAGGTGTATAAAACAAATACTACATTTTTAATGTTGTTTTTTTTTTTTACTTATTTTTCATTTTTTGATTACTTTTTTCAATTTTAGATTTTTATTAAAATACTTTCAGTTGGATAATTAAAATGTTACTATTAGTAAACATTTATTTCCTTCCTATATATATATCTATATATATACTTACTATATATATATATATATATATATATACGTAATTTGAAAGTTTTTCAACGAATTTTCTATAATAAACTTTTATATTGTCTGTATTGATTATTATTTATGTAAAACAATAAGAGCAATATCAAAAACAAAACCATAAGCAGTGGCATCGTCATCATCACCATCTAACGTCACTAACATTTCCATCATCAGTTGTAGTATATAGCAAAAGTGTAGTTTAAAGGCAAACATCAAGTGGTAAAACAACAACAGCAACGCAACAGCGATTTCTTCATTAATTTTAAGACATAACCATAAGAGATGTGTTGAATATTCTTGATTTGAATGAAATGATTGTCAAGTGGAAGAAAATTGCCTGCCACAAACAAATGACACGACACGACTAGGATATCAGGAATACTTACATTTCTACCAAGTTTATATATATAC
>JANSTX010017097.1:0-16908 GCA_027564355.1 Penthetria funebris
CTGTCGTATAGAACATTTTCATGTCATAACTCGCAGTTTAAAATTACATACTCTGAAAATCATCAAAAAATTTAGTATAATATATACAATACATATTCGTATTCAAATAGTGTGAAATGTGGAAATTGCATTATGATAAACATGTTTTTATATGTCATATACTCAAGGTCGGTTAGAGTATTTAGTATTTTTATATTTAATAATAAAAACAAAAAAAAAATTATTACATATAACATCATTTACATAAAAATGGTTCTAAAAGTAGTTATACTGTAAAATTACATATTGTTTTTAAATCACACGAAATCATAAAACTATAATGGAATATAATTGCATACAAGATTAGTTACTGAAGCTGAAATATAATGTAACAATCATACCTCGCATAAAAATAGCAATAGATTTAAAAATACCAATAGTTTTAAATAGCTCACCACTGTACCAGCCACACATATGTCGTTGGACAAAGTCAAAATGTTCAAGTTAAATAATAAGGTCCCACCTCATATCATGCATGTGATTTGTTGTTAACCATATTTGTTATAACTCAATCGAATATGAGTCGGAATTGTATAACATTTGAAAGTACAAAAAAAATAGGTACATAATCTTGGATGATAGAAGGCACCATTCAAGTTTTTGGAATGTGAGTGAGACCACGAAATATGATCATCAATTTAAACGGTGTTTAATAGATTTCAAAAATTTTCCATAGCATACCACACGATTAACATTTCGAACTATTAAATAAAGAGAACAGCATATATATAAAATGGAATTTGCAATTTGATCAATTCTTCGACTGTTTACTATGTGTACTGTACAAGATGTATCATATCTGAAACCATCCTAATCTTTTCGAATACAACCCTTTCTAAGAAAGAACTATACTGATCATATCGTTAATAATTATTGCAATAACCATGTTCATTGTATATTCCGTAAGATATCACTTCAATTTACAGAGCTCGCTAAATTACGCTGTCCACCTGTGTTCATTTGCTGTGTCATATTTAAGATCAAACAGCAATTATTAGATTGAATTGAACTTATGTTGGATTAAATATTTGATGAAATCAATGACATCTTTACTATTTAATCTCAATGCTTTTTCAAATGTGTTCCAATTTTGGTGAACATTATCGTGTTACAAGCGAGAAATTATCTACATTCAATATGTTTTGCAGTTCTAGTCTTTCTTTGTATATTTACCAGTTTAATACGAATCTACCCATAACAACAAAGAAATAGTGAACAAAATTCTACACCTTCAAAAAGCTGTGTAAATTCAATAGCAATTTTTTGACTATAAAATGCACCTTGATTGTTCCGTGTAGGTACTTAAATTTTGTACAATTTTTAAATATATTTATATTTTTTGCCCTACCCTTGACAGCACATTCTATTTTAGCCGAGTGTATTTATGATGGTTAGTAAATTAAAAGCAAATTAATCAGGAATTCAACTCATCGCAATGGTTGATCCTAATTCAAACCGTCAGATCTTTAGGTGCATATAGTAATCTTTAAAATATAGAAATTCTGTGTCAAAAATTGATAGGTATACAGACATAATGAATCAATGGCATTAATGACAATAAATTAATTATATTTACATACATGCGATAATTAAATATATGATCAACATGAACTTGAATTATCATAAGGAAATACGAAAAGGTTAAATTATACATATCACTTTAACATGGTATTTTGTTATTAAATAAATAAAAAAAACTTGTTTAAATAATTTTAATATTCGTACTAGCAAAAATTCGGATGATCAAATCTCTTTCTGCATAAAAACCATTTAAAAAAAGTAAATCAATCGGTTATTTACGTATTGACCTTTAAATACTTATCAAAATTATACAATAAAACCATTTTTTTTCAAAAAAAAAAAAAAAAATCAATCGGTTATTTACGTATTAACTTTTAAATGCTTATCAAAATGCAGTCAGAACTTGAAATTACATCCACAAATATATAGATTAACAAATGATCAATAGACGTATTGTATAGAATTATTACTATAAACGAAATTTAACATCGGTAAGGTCAAACAGATTTTTAAGAAAATTCATTAATAGCTTCTAATTGACATTGGTGTAATAAAAAAAAATAATTTACTAAACCTTTAAAGTTATTGACCTATACTACATTCAAATTCATGACATTCTGTACATCTTTACACTCATAATCTCAGAATGGGCATTCAAAAAATAAATAACTAACAATAATGACACAAATACTGTCAGTTCTTAAGGATATTATTAAAGGCTTTTTCAAAAAATATTGGGATATTAGGTCGAAGCAAAAGCACCAAGCAAAAGCATTCGAAATGCATGGTACTTCGGTTGGTAGATCTACAGAACTTTTTGACCTTGAATGCATCGAAGTAAAGGCATTTGGCGTATTTGCTGGACTTTATACAACAAAAAAGCATATGTTTGAAACTGGTATTGGTCCGGAACCAATAGGCGGACATATTATACATATATATTGATGTGCAAATGACATTTCAATTTAGAGCACATTATATTTCATCATATCATAAAATTTAGAGATATTTCATAATGCTTTTAAGCATAAAACATGTGACCCATTGAACGTATTACATCTATAAAGAAACAGTTTGATGTTGTACGGAAACATATTTATCATATAAGGGTACTTGTCATTCGCGTATGTAATCAATCATTTGACCGGTACATTTGAATAATTTAAATTCTCAGAGATATTTTTTTTTTGTTATTGACATCGCGATCTTTGGCAGATACTGTACTTTAGTGTTGTATGAGAATGCATGTGATCTACAAACAAATAGTTTTGACCGATAAAGGTTCATGTCATTGATGTAAATAAATTTAAAACCTCCTCTTAAGTGAAAATATTTTTTAAAAAAACAATAGGCACAATCAGAATTTTAAAATCTTATCGCATTAATACAGAAGCTTGAACAACAATATAATAAATTAATTAGTAATGAAATGAATATATACACAAATTATATGTATCGTGACTTTCTAAGTATAATTGCAATATTTCATTGAAAAATGATATAAATTTAAGATAACGCCATTCACTAAAATATCAAAAACAGAGTTAATATGGATCATTAAATGCTCGTATAAAGTATTTAGTTTATTTTTACATGCAATTTTAAATATTTTATCTGAAAATTGACTGTATATGGTGGACAATAAAATATTTACTGAAGGTTATATTTTATTCAGAGTTCAGTGTCAATTACATGTATGAAAATTCATCAAAAAAAAAAAAAAAAAAAAAAAAACATAGAATACATTTTGTACGTATACGCCAACTGATAACAGTTGAACAGCAACTTATCATTTTGATGATAATAAAATACAAGTTGTTTTTAATATGTACGAAGTACAAAAATAGTATTGTACAAATGTTAAGAATGTTAAAATCAATTTGAATGTACCCGCGCTGCTGATATCTTTGAATTGAATTTACAACATTTCTCTAAATGTATATAAATAAACATATATGAATATATATTTCTTTGTATGTGATCAAGAGAACTTACAGTGATAATTTAGTGCAAAAAATATTCATTCAGTCATTCAAGGAAGCCTGTGTAGAATACTATAGATTTGAAGACTATAGAATGAGACTGAGGTTCGTCACTCGACAGTCTTGTTAGAAGTAAATAAATTAAAGTACAAGTAATTAATTTTGAAAACCATGAAGTATTAATATAGGCTGATAAAGTGAATATATTGTGAATAAATGAATGTCATTTGTTTCCGGAAGAACAGAAAGATTTCGTATAGTTTGAAGTGTGTTATTTATTGTACTTTATTTTTAGTTTTTTTATGGTGAATTTATACATAAATTATATTAATATTTACATAGTTATATGTAGGATTTCATATAAAAATAATAATATAAAGTTTTGAAACAAGTATATATATAAATAGACCTTTAATTAACATGAGTATAATATCATATACAAATTATGAATTGAATGGACGTCCGTTAGATGATCAATACTGTTGAAAGTAACGCAATATATTAATATATAGATAGTACATGTACTACCCCTAGTGAGTGATAACCGAATTAAATGTGGAAAAAAACCTATATCTAACAAAATTAAGTTAAGGTAATTGAACAGACTCATTATTATTTCAAATTTTAGTTAACAAAAGCATAATGTGTATTGTATGTATATTATTGTAGTAATTTATTTTATAATAACAATAGATCTATCGTTCGGTCACCTTTTTACATTCATACAAAGATCCGACATAAAAAAAAAATAATTCAACAGATTCTTGAGCTAATATTATGAAGGGAATGATTGTGAAAAGCGTCAGAGTATGTCGTTCATTTAACAATACGCCAATATAATAAAATCCAACATTTCACAAGGATTAATGAGCCGTTTTCTATACGCATATATACCAACAAATTTCAACCATCGAAAATCTGTACTAGTTTTTAATATATTATCACATATAGTTAATTGATTAAACGGTAGAATGATATGCCCATTCAGAACTACTTATATTTTGTTGGTCAAATGTTTATTCAGCAAATTCACAACCGGAAATTAGTTTCATCAAATTTGAGGCTCAGCATTTTGGCTGAATAAAAATTCGACTGCTGACCGTATCGGTTACTCGTATACATAATCTATAGCATATATGCATATAATTGAAATTGTAAAATATCCGAGTGTAATTCTATATGCTGTAACGTAGAAATGACACAGAAACGAAGCCTATATTTATGCATTTGACTGGCGTGACTAAAATTGTATTTTTTTTTCTACACGACAAGTATTTCTACAATTTTGATTTCTTATTTTCAGAATAAAAATATATGCACAATATGACTACAAGAGCAGAGAAATATGTTGCAGCTTTAGACATAGGTACTACAACTATTCGTTGCATTATTTACGATTCAAATGTTGCTGTTATTGGACTAGCATCTAATGAGGTATTAATCTTTTTTTAATTTATATTTGTAAAGGTATTACTTTGAATTAAATTTTTACTATGTGTCGGCTTATAATTAGTATTATATTTCACACGTCTAACACAATTCAAACTTATATTATCAATTTGCATTGTTAAACGGTGTAAATCAACAGAAATGACTTTCAGTGAGTTAGTTACTAGAATACATCGATGATTATCACACAAAAGTATTGTCATATAGTTACATTACTGGATATAGAAAAGGATGCGTTTAATTTAATTTCAATTGAAAGGACATTTATTAAATTTAGAATTAACCCATTAGTTATTAAATGGATCAGGAATATAAATTAAACTACAGAATGGTGACTGTATGGCTGTACGAGACAAAAAAATATTCTCAGATAGTTAGTACTACTAGAATGTCATGATACACTATATAGTTTAAACTGGTAGACAAGAATATAGTAACTTTAATATGAATTCCAATATATTCCAAAATTTGATAAATTGACAGAATCCAGTATGAATTCTATAGGATCTGAACCGGTAATTAGTATTACCAAAAAAAAGTCTCGGTAAGGCAGAACATTATTAAATTTATTATTCAAACAATATTGGGCAAGCAAAAATTATAGCATTCAATTATCCTTCGGCCAAGAACTCCAAAGAACTTCTTAACCTTGAACCCAAAGAAGTAAGAAAATGCATAGTAGTTGTACACATAGTAAATGTTCCAATTTGGTATTGGTACAGATTTATAATGTGGGCAATATGTAGAAGACAAAAATACACCGAGATATTGAGTAAGCAAATGTGATGGATGCTGTGCAAGACGAAAAGGCATTGAGGCATTGAGTAAGCGAATGTGATGGATGTTGTTTTGAAAATAAAGATGAGGAAATTTGGTAATATGTTCAAGCACCTTGAATTTTTTAGAGAAATAGAAAAAGGATACACGAATTGAATGCACATAGAGAATAATAAAATATATCAATTGATCGCAGTACTATATAGTTTAGAACATCAGTCGAATCAACAATAATAAATATTAAAAACAAAAACAAACACTAACTAAATTAACAATTTAAAAACCAAAATATTTATTTTAGAAAAGCAGCATATTAAAAGAAAAATGTATAAAATTTCAAAGCTGGTTCAAATTATATTACAAGATGCTCAAGGATAATTAGATTATTTATGCTTTAAGTAATTTTATTATATTCCGTAAACCTAATTTCATATTTTAATGTTCACCGTCAAAGAACCTTAACCTACATAAATTCGAATTTAAATTAATTACAGTGAATCTCTACATCACTTTTTAATTAAAAACTATATAATTTTTACTATTCAAAATTTATTTTGCTACAAATTATGTAAATTTGAACAAATAATCATCAATACAATCGTATGTGATCGTACTGTTAAGTATTTTTAATAATTTTAACATAAAAAAAATTGATTTACATTTATTTAAAACCTTGAATGCGTTTATGTTTTACTATGTTGAAATACATTATCGTATTATTGACAATTGTTCAGAGAGGTTGATGTCTCTTTTGGTGCATAACGGTGGGTATATAAGAATTGCAGAATAATATTCAACATTGCATTACTACAATTAGTAGTAATTCATAAAATAATGACGATTATGAATATATATGATCGTTTACAATGGCGGTTAATCGTTTATCGTTTTGCTATGCTATGTTGAGGTGATGATAACGAAAACTATCTAGATTATTGTGTGATTTGCTGTCATGACAGCAAATCAGAGCTAAAATCGCATAGATGAAAAAAGTTAGGGCAGTAAATTTTTCACGATGACAAACAGACTCACATTTATTCGAATTCAACCATATATGATGCGAAGGGTTGCGTCTAATAAAAAAATGCACTATAAGTTGGGTATCTGAAGAAGTCGAATGAAATTTGATGCATATTAATAGCGATTGTGAGAATCAATTCATCAGTCATTTGAATTCGACTGCACGACAAAGGGCTACCTAAATTCGATCACATATTGTGAGTTTGAAATTTAGTGGCTAAACAGTAAACTATCGTAGTTATGAAGAAAAGGTTATTATTTAATAGCAAATAATTTTGGCAAACATCTCAGCATACACTGTTCTATATGATACTTTAGACATTGTGTTATTGACATACACAAAGTCATATTAAAAACGATAAATTTAATCGTAGAGCCTTCTCGCATCAAGGCTTAAAATAGTCCAAATTATGTGTGTGTACAATTTAAAATGTTTCATTATCATGTCATTTTGTGTGTTATTAGCGCTGAGTGTTTTTGATGTATAAAATTATAAAAAACATAGGATTTAAAGATCTTCAATAAAAAAAAATCAAACATACTTAATAATATAATAATAGAACGAAATGACCATTACCGGTGTGTTTTTATAAAAATTATTAAGTTTGGTATTTGTACTGTTGGTTAGCATAATACGTTTTGTCTCCTTCTTCTTTTTTGGAAATATTAACACCTACACATTTAATACAGCGAAAACTATTCGTGTTCCTTGCCTCAATAAATATAAACTTTAAAAATTATACCTCATTTATCCAAACACATGTGTATATTAAATGCATGAATACAAAATTTAGAATTTAGGAAAAAAAAAGAAGTAAATTCATTATTATTTTCAGTAAATATGAATGATGGAATCAAATAGGTGACGCAATTCATATTATCTATAGCCATGATTTGCCTTCACTTTTCATCGTATTACAAATCTCCACAAATCTTCTCGAAGAAAAAGTATTTGACCACGACCAACGTTTTGTCCATAAAACAGTGGAGACTCTTCCGCAGACAAATTAGCGAACATAATAAGACTAGAGTGCGTTGTTCACAAGACATTGCTGTATCATTGTAAAAGTCACTGATGTAGTGGTCACGAAGAACTGTCATATTTAAGAAGCTGGTACCAGGTACCAGAGTGACACGCTTAGTTTTTAGTATTTGACTTATTGTACTTATTTCCCTCCTCATATATTTCTATCTTAAGTTCAAACATTTTTACATAGCACTTTGGATTTAAACTTCAACAGCCCAATAATAATAAGAGATATAACGCAAGCGAATTCTAAAACAGAATATAAAGAAAAGTAAAATAACAAAATTCGATCAAAAAACCTAAAAATAAATTGGTCGATAGAACGATGTTATCGCACTGTGTAAATCTACTGATACTTAATTTGTTGGTGGTATGTTTTTTAAACGGTTGACAAATACAAACTGATGGACACCATTTCTTAAGACACGTTCACATGATATTATTACAAATATTATGATCGAGTGTCCAGTAGCACCGTGTGCAGAGATAAAGAAACGTTGAGTAACCTATAAATCTTAGTCGGTCATCACATTCGTCACCAAATGACAGCTTTATAGCATATATAAAGCAATTCACTTACCAGCAATAAATGTAATTAAACTATGTGAGTATTTTTATATATTTGTCAATTTTTTTTCAGGTCGAATTAATTTGTGAAAGTTTTGGACGAGTCGAAATAAATCCTGATATTCTATGGAATACTATTATAACAACTGTAAATGATGCTATCAAAGGTATATTTCATTGCTAATTTTACAACTCAATTCAGATTACTATGGAAGGTATTTGTTATAAGAATCACCTACATTCATTAGATGTTCTGTTTCATTTTCAATTCCACTAGTTTCATTGACAGCAAATCGCATATTCATCAAACATCCAAGAAGGATACTGTGAGCCTTATTTAATTACTCCCATGCAAATATTACAATGATATAATTATATGCTACAAACATCTGATGTCTGTAATCTGCGGGTTATTTCTCCTGTTTAGTATTAACTTTTTGATATCATCAAATTATGTGCAAATAAATATTAAAGCCTAATATCAGTCCTTTAAAAACACTTAGGTATTTAAAAACAAAATACTTCATGTACTATAAATAGAAGGCACTCATAGAACTATTATTGTCATATTAAGAATTCCTAAAGTCAGGTAGTCCGCAAAGATATATACATTCTAGGGATGTAGATGAAGGCTAATATGTATTGCATGAGTATAGCATCTTACAACATAAAAAGAATTCAAAGTTGAAGTTGAAGAATACGTGCATTATACGAAAACAATTGGACTAACTAAGCTATCAGTGGTAGTTGAATGTTAATACATTGATTGTAGAATGGTGATTAAGTCTCATGTCCAAGCCCATGTAAAAGTGATGATTGTAGCTCACGTTGGCTAGATGGGCACTATTATTGATATGATAAATGATAGCATATAACGTTATTGTTCTAATAAATTTATGTTTAGTATAATTTTCATTTTTCAGTTGCAAATCTTCAACCATCAGATATATTTACAATTGGTATTTCAACACAACGTAGTACATTTATAACTTGGGATAAAGACACTGGTAGAACATTTCATAATTTTATAACTTGGAAAGATTTACGAGCTGATGGTCTTGTTAAAAAATGGAATTCTAGTATAACATTAAAGGTTGTGATATTGTTTATTGGTTCTTTCAAGACATAAATAATAATATATTGTAAATCTTTTTATTTTAGACAATTCAAAGTGTTTCCTACTGTTTATTTTTATTAACTAGAAATAAAAGATTTCTAGCGGGCAGTGTGTTAAAATTTATGAATACTCAAGTAAGCGATTGTAAAAATTATTTAAAATTATAAACTTTAACCAGTATGTATAGAAAACGAAATATATTGAGATGGGCAAATAACGCGCCCGCCACAAAGTCGAAATAAAATTCTGTTGACAACTTGGTGGTCTCAATTTCTAAAATTTTGTAACCACTTTCGAATTGATCTGTGGCGTAATTTAAGTACATATTTACATCTTTTAATGCACTCCAACAGTTTAATACATTGCCTTTTTAGGAGATGAAATGTCCAATTGACAGTTGGACAGCTAGATTATTTGAACGAGGTAAGATTCCTCAAAGTTATTGTATTGGTTGTAAGTGAATTTCTTTAGAGGTTATTACTTTTAATGTCTATCTATTTCGAAGTATTTTCATGTTTGCACAAAAGACCATTTACATAGAGGATAATAGACAAAAAATGACCTTCATATCGAAAAAATGAGTTATTACCATTAGTCTCAGAATTGCATATTATCAGTCAGTTATTACAAGTATAATCATCAATTCGTTTGAAATTTTTCTAATAACTTTATCGTGGACTTCCGTAATTTAATGATGTTGATTTTTACATTCATCCTCGCAGGACAGTTGAGCTGATAGGTTTTATTATTTATACATTTCTCAGAGTTTCATTTGCTTAGTGGTTTAATCAACATCATTATTTTGAAGCATTTTTTTAACCTCAAAGATTATGTATTATGATTATGAACATAATATAAATAGTTGAGCATTGGCGTTAATAGTATATAGGGTATAATGCTAGTCATTGTCATAATGGATAAAATGATAAAATTAATTTGTAAATGTGAGTTTATCAACGTAGAGAATCGTTTTCAATTTAATCAATAGGTTTTGTGCATAAAACAATTGTACTAATTTGAACTGATATAGTTGAATGAAACTTCATATCATTTATTATAAGGATCATTCATGTCTGACTGACCTTAATATACATTGTGTTTTGATATTATTTATTGAGATTACATGTTAGTGGACATATTAATAACTTATTCATTTGAAAGCATGTTCCATTTATTAATTTAAAAAAAATATAGTGATCATTGATAAGAGAATGTTAAATCATTAAATATACTTACAGACAACATTAAGGTTAAATTGGGTAATACAAAATAATAAAGACTTACAATATGCAATTAAATATAAAACAGCTTTATTTGGTACATTGGATTCATGGCTATTATATCGACTACGAAAAGGAAAAATTCTAACCAAATATGTGGAACATATAAGTGATATAACAAATTGTGCAGCAACAGGATTTTATGATCCATTTACATTGACATGGGCAAATTGGGCTCTATCATTATTTTCAATTAATGTAAGTTTATTTCATTATATAAATACGATGCATTTACATAGCAATAAAAGAAGGTTACAAAAAAATCGGAGTTTAGAATAAAGTAATCGGCTAACATCTCTAACTATCTGTACACCCACGTGGTGTCACCGATAACTCAGTTTATGTCATTTTCTGGCGGGTTAAGAAGGGATGTTTGTATACCAAATAAAAATGTGTCACCAATAAATTAGGTAGCTGTTCCCCACGTAACTGGATTATTTAGATGTAGAACCGCGTACAATTATAATACTAAATACAATAATATAACTATTTATTTATATACCTATATATAGGAGTCCATGCTGCCCAAAGTTGTAAAAAATTCTGATGATTTTGGTTTTATAGATAAAACAATCTTTGGCAATGAGATACGTATTGGATGTGTGGTAATAAATTTATAATTCAATCTCGTACATTTTCAATTTATTTGAATAACAAAATCAAAATCTTTCAAGATTTCAGATCAATCGGCCTCAATGTGGGGTTCGTGTTGTTTTCTTAAAGGCGATGTAAAGGTAAATTTATTATTTCAAATTTCTATGCAACAGAAACACATTTATGTGATCGAAAACATAGTGAATATATCGACACGTATATACTCGTACTACTAATTCATTATTAATTAATCTATTAATTAAAATATAGATTACACTTGGAACCGGATCCTTTTTAAATGTTAATACAGCATCTGAATGTCATGCATCGATAAAAGGATTGTATCCATTGGTTGCATGGGGTCATAAAAATGAAGCGACAGGACATAATGAAGTTGTTTACTGTGTAGAAGGAGCATTTAATGATTCCGGATCAATAATAAAATGGGCTATAGACTTTGGTATGTTCTTTATTATACTCTAAAACACAGTGTATAGTGAGTGAAAAGAAATTGTATGTCATTATCCATTCGTATATAATGTATGTGATATATAGGAAAACAGTTTAAACGACTTATTTTTTTAGGATTATTTACTGATCCTATGGATTCATCAGAAATAGCAAATTCTGTTCCAGATAGTGATGGTGTTTATTTCATTCCAGCTTTTAGCGGATTAGGAGTAAGGCGGCAAAAAAAAAAAAAAATTCAAAGTAACATAAAAATCTAATTTATTTTTCATTTTAGGCTCCAATTAATAATTATAATGCAGCAACTGGTTTAATTGGTATACGATCTACAACCAAGAATGCAAACATAGTTAGAGCATTACTAGAAAGTATAGTCTATCGTATTACACAATTATATTTTTGTACACAAACAGAAACGGATTTTAGTTTTTCTGTCATAAGGTAAGGGACATAGGGAATTGAGCTAGTTTTTAGGGAATTGTACATTTTATTGTGACCAACAGTATTCTTGGTTTTGTTAATATTCAAAAGAAATGCTTTATGTAGTACCGATTTACTTGTGCAGTTTGTCGCTAACTTTGAATAAAATAAATACTACAAAATTTTAGTATATTTGAATTTTCCCTTATATATCCATAATAAATATTGGTTTGCAACATATTTGGGTAGTACAATACAGGGCATACATATCACTTAGTTACACAGGGATATAAATACTATTTAGCACATTGCCGAAGAATATTAACATTTCAATTAATTAATCAATTTTAGAGTGGATGGTGGTGTTTCAAAAAATGATTTTATTTGTCAATTACTAGCTGATTTAACTGGACTTTGTGTTGAACGAGCAACAAGTTCTGAACTGAGCGCATTGGGTGTAGGATTTTTGGCTGGACTCAATACAGGTAATTTCTTAATATTGATTTATTAATAATAATGCAATTATAAATATATGTTAAAATAATTTTATTAGGAATATGGAAAAATCGTGAACATTTATTAAGTTTGCGAAAAATTGATAAAATATTTTTACCACAACTTGAAAATAAAGAAAAGTGTATTAGTCAAATGAAATTATGGGAAAAGGCAACAAATAGATTCAAAAGTTGGTATGACATTTGATATTAAGATAATTATTAATATTTAAGATATTTCTATATAGTAAAACATAGGGTAAATTAGATTGTGTATATTATGTGTAAGATATATATGTAAATATTTTTTTGTATTGTTTATCATAAATTTAAATTTAAATTTTAGCTTTGATTATGTAAATACTAGTATACCATCAACTCACCATTGAGCATCATCTCAATGGACTTATAGTCTTTCATACAGTGGGTATAAAATAAACAATACTTTAGGCATATCAGATGATCATATAAACTTAATCTGACCAACATGTAAATAATATTTGACTAATTGCTGTAGTTTCATCCTTATATGTTTGCCTCTGATTTTACTATCAAACTATATTTATATACAATCATCAGGAAAGTAAAGTAATGCAGTATTATTAATAAATCTACACAACTTCTAGTATACTCTGCACGCATTGAGGCAAATATCAATTTGTCGCAAACCATTAATAAACCCAACATGTACATGAAGTGAAACTATGTTATATACAAAGTGTATGTTTAAATATATGCTAGAGAAAATAAAATACCCCAAAAGCGTGAGATAAGGTATGATGAGTCGGTTTAAAGATATTGCTAGCGACATATGCAACTATAATTGGAGTGACCAGAGTGAGTTATAGTTTGTAGAAAGGTCTACTATATATTAATGTTTCAGAGAGTTAATATTTGAATTTGTTCCCTTGATCATACAATAATAGACTAGGCAGAATGGACTTCAAATGCTGATATGGTGCTGAGAAGGATGTCAGATCACACACACAAAGTGGATGGGCAGCCAACATACATTTTACATATAATAAGAAGACGCTTAAGTTTCATATTTTCATATCAAATTGTATAACAGTAGCTGCGAGACTTGAAAAGTGATGAATAACATAACTTCGTAAATTTAAGTATTTGACAATAGGTGCCTTATTGTAGACGGATATGAGAGTTTTTTTTTTGTTCAAATATATTATCAAATGAGAATTTGTGTAAATTGTCGGATCTCGAGGCGATAGACACGTTTATTAGAAAATGGGATTGAATTGGTAATACACTGAAGCGTTCAATTAAAATGATATCGCATGGAGGCAGTAGAAGCCTTTAGTCGACCAAAAATAACGTGAAGTAAAACTGTCATTAAAGCGGCTGGTACCATATTGTGGTAAATTGTGAATTCAGTTCCGGCTTAGACTTTAGTGAGTGTTGACGTGGCGAGAATTTATAGGGTAAGAAAAATAAAATAAAATTCTTTCCACGTGTTTTCACTTGGTGAAGTGTGGGCAGGAACTCACAAAGTAACAAATTATAACCATCGAAAGATAAAGACTATTTGGGTCAAATTGGCCTTGGTCATTAAAGAAAAAGATAATAATAATAATAATAATAATAATAAATTGTGAATTCGAGTGAAGTTTATTAAGCGATTATATTGTGTCAGTGTAGTGTCGAGTATGTGAATATATTTCATAACTTTTTAATTATTTTAAATTGTCAAGTAATTATTCCAATTATTTTCTCATTAATTTCGAGTACTATAGACGTTGCTTTAAATGGTATTACCCTATGTGAAATACAAAGCCGTCAAAGTACATTCAATAACTAATGATATTGGATTTTGGATGTCGATGTGTTGAATTTTACATTAGCCACCATTTGTAAAGTTTTGCATCTTTTATTGAAGAAGCAGCATACGCCGCCATAGAAAACAAATGCATATAAAATGAAAATAATTTTGTAAAAAAGTTCTAATAAGTTTCATATACCTGCTATCAGTATTTATTATAAAAAAAAAATGTGAACGAAACTATAGAAAACTAAAGTTTGTTTATGAATATTCAGCAAAAAAAAAACATTACTAATCTTTTTTTTTTTTTTTTTTTTTTTTTTTTTTTGTTGAAGACAAGTTAAAAAATTTTGTCGACCAAGCGCGCCAGGTAAATAAAATATTTACGTTATTTATATTTAATTTATTATAATTACACATTTTTCATTAATTATATTAAATGGTAATAATTATTTAAAATATCTGTTATAATCAATTATTTACATGTAATGCTGGTAAAAAGATATATATAAAAAAAAAGCAATATCAAATTTACATTGTTCTTTTTTTTTTTGTGACAGAAATCGATATTTTTTTCATTTAGTGATTAAAACAAAATACACTAATTGATCCTGTCTTATTCGCTTTGAATTATATTCATTTCAGAACAATATTTTATTTACTTATCTGTTGCTGATTGATCAATACTTCTGAAACAACATAACAATATTGTCTTATCTGTTTCTTAGCTATTACTACTTGAGTATATAATTGACAATAATGCAAAACAATTTCGGATGCATACGTCGCATCTTCAAGTTATATGTTGACATATCATTTCAGTAGGAGGACAATAAAATGTCAGATTTTCTATTAATGAATTCCTCTCGTCGAATGGGTCAACTATAAAATTTTGATCTAAAAGACTTTTAAGTATTTCCTACACTGTGTTCACAAATGTTCATTAGCTATAATTATCACCCATAAACTATGAAGATGCAGAGGTATCACGATGTTAAATTGTTTGAAGATTGCAAGTAATAACATGAAATATTGAATCATCTATAAACCGTAATAGAGAATATGTCTATTTGGAGTTATGTAATAATAATTATCTCCTGTTCCTGTTCAACATTTAGTTTATTCAGAAGATTACTGCATAATTTCTCGGTTATATGTATTGTTGTTAAAATAACTACACTAAATACATATTTTAATTCTAAATACATAAATTGAATGAATCGTGTCATCAGAAGTATGTAAAGATGCGATCGACAATCTAGACATTATGCCAACTAACCCAGTTGAAGAATCCCTTTAGATATAATCTATTTGGAAAAATTAAAATAAACCTAGAATGAACATCTAGATTTGTGAAATAGTTATATCCTTTCAGTTTCTAGTATCACAAACAAATTGTTTTAAAAATACAAAAATTTATATGTCTAAAAATATTTGACTTCTGTCAAGATCTCATTGAGTAGCATGAGTTAAATACCACTTAACACCTTCAAGCTTATTAGTGAATTATACACACCATTACAGTGGGTGCATAGGGCGATCACTGCGATGTAAAATTACCGATTCTATTCATTTAATCGAGAACCGTGGAAGGGTAAAAATGAGTTGAGCAACGTGAAAGGGTTTAACACAAGTATGTTTTTTTTTTTTTAAAAAAAAAGATTGCTATCAAAGTGAAGTGATCTAATCTTATTTTATTTATTAATATATTGAGCTATTCAATTATATGCCTTCATCGTATGGTCTGAAAATGAGACAGTCATGTTATTCGTGACTGGCGTCATATTTAATATTGAAAACATCTAAAGCAAGACTAATAATGTATGAAATAGAGGTCATGTCTGGTTGCCATTTTTACACCTGTTTTATGCATGATGTTTAACTATATTGGATAACCCGAATCCTTGGATTAGACATATCAGTTGATACGTTATGCGAATTGTCAAATTGTGTGCAAAACGTCAAAATAATATATGCACATCCATTTGTACAATTGACAAATCGTTGTAGCGTCTAAAAATTGGAATTCTGAAACGATATTTAAATCGGTCTTTTCAACGTCTACAGAATGCGTGTAATTTTTAAATAGATAGGGCCTGCCTTGCAATGCAAATTTCAACTAATAGTGTAATCAAAATGAAATTAAAACCAAGTATTTCTGATTTCCAATTGTGGTTTACCGCATAAAATATATGATTAAACTATCATATACGTTGTCCGTTTTCGAGTATCATCATCATCATATGGCTTGTACTTCAAAATGTCAACCGAAAAATTACATTAATTTCTGTTGTTGATAATTTGAATACCTCAGTAGGGTGATGTGTAAAAAGTCACACACTAGAATTAACCAAATCCATCAACAAAGCAACAACC
>JANSTX010017108.1:5081-34710 GCA_027564355.1 Penthetria funebris
ACTGACAAATATAAACTCCGCAATGATACTCAAAGTTTCTAAATTATCCCAGTATGATAATTTAAATCTTGATTCATCAGGACTTCAATTTATGGACTGCTGATATTAACTAATTATCCCATTTGTCTATAATCCTTTCTGCATAATTATTGCTAATTAAATTAAAGTTCTTACTGGGATGATGATTAACTGCCCTCTTGAAAATATAAAAAATGCAAAATTACATCACAAGAATTCAAATCGAAATTTAGCATCCGATTCTTTGGGACAGGATTCTCTCGACGATTTTCTTTTTTGGTTTCGATAAAGTTATAAATTTTGAAAAAATTATTCTACCAAACTAAAATTCGAGTATTATTTAAAAGTGAGTATGAAGAAGGTATTCAAATAAATGTCACATGGATATTTCGCAGTAAAATTATGACAACTGGTTCCAAAAAACCAGCAAAAGGAATAGAAGCGACATTTAAATTAGTAATGAGAAAGTATATGAGGCAGATGGATTATTGTGGTAGGAAGCGTCGATGTTTACCTAACATCGACATTGTTTATTCGTTACTATTTATTCGTTACTAGATGAAAATATTTATATTCACGCAACCCTGTATATATTTATTATGGATACCTTATTGATGATGATTTCTTTTTTATTGCTCTTATTGGGAAACAATTTTTTCCCCATTATAAGATGTATATAATAGATAACACATTATATTGAGTTCAATATCGTTTTCAATAAAAAAAATAAATTTATATCCAATACTATGCAAATCGTGACATTATAGAATCCTCCCAAATGTTTAAATTTAGTGAAAATGTTAAGTTCAAAGGAAAAACGCGCAATCGAGCGGGCCAAATGGCGTGAATTACAAATAATCATCAAGGGTTACCGCGCATTAGGTAAATCATATATATCCGGTCAAATTATTCATATTATTCTTATATGGTAATTGAATTCAAAATGATATAAATATATATAATATTTATACAGGATTTGAGTATATTATAACACGTCAACCATCAGCAAGAATTTGTTTTGGCTCAACAAAAGAACGTGAAACTTTTCCATTATCAGGAATAGCATTAAGTCCATTAATGCAAAGGATTATGTGTAAAGTCACCCCTTCTAAATCCGATCAAAAAGTGGCTACAGTTATCAAAAAGGTATAAAGAAATTGATTACCAGTGTAATTGTGTATAACAAAATATTATCTATTTTAGGAAACAGTTAAAGAAGGTTTCGGTCCATTTGCCTCTAAGGTACCACGTTTCGATTATAAACTTTATAATTATGGACCATCTGTATACAGTCATTGTGATTACTATAAACCACCGATAAAACGTAGTTGGACACCATTTGGCAAAGCTTTACGTTGTCAGAAATTTCCAGCCACTTTAACTCCAGGGTATAAAATTAATATTTTGTGAACATTTCTTTGTTTATATGCATATTTCATTCATTCGTTTAGACCCGGAACCTATGTCTTCCATAAAAGAAAATATATTTTTAAAGATTCATTTGGAGGTAGAAAATTAATTATACCGGCAACACAAACAATTTGTGTGCCACAACAATTAACTTTATGTAATTTATGTAATGGAAAGCCTACTGGAGATTATTATCAGTATTGGAAAACTTTAACAGCATATTGTCGACCATGTATGAAAAATGAATTACACAATGCAACTTATAATTCGAAGACAAAAAGTTTAAAATATAAAAAATTACATGAATTAAATCAATTCAGTGTAAGTGCTTATTTGATAATAATATATTATACTCTATTTCTTTTACATCAATTCGTTACTTAGAGGCGTTCAGATGTTATCTCAATTTTTGTTCAAAATATGACCAACCTGATATTTACGTTCTTCTGATACAAAAATTTAAAACCTGTGTAAATTATAAGAGTTGCTATATTTAACATTACTTTAGAAATCTGTTGGTGAATATTTTCATTTACCCAACGACAACTGCTTTATTTTATCTATCTTTATGGGACTCATATCAGGAAAGCATTTACCGCTAAAACATGTTTTTTACGAACAAATCGAAATATCACAAAAACGACAAACACCAGCATTATTGTCTAACTAAGGAGGAAATACACAGCAATTTTTGGCTTCAATTTTAAAGTCATTGAATCAAAAATATGTTCCTTGATTGAATCAAAAAACCATTATGATGCTTAAATTGAGAAATATTTTCTAATTTTAATAAATTTTTAATGAAGTAATAAATTGTTCGACTGATAATCATGCATTAATCTGATCCTTTTCCAATCAACATTTAATTTTTTTTTTTCTTTTCGTGTATGCAATCAATTTTCATGCAGCGTATCGAAAATCATAAACTGATTAATTAAACACAATTTTCAGTTTTAGTGCATAAATCAATGCGTTAGAAACTCAGAGATGTCTATTAGTCACAAACACATCATTTTGTCGTTTACACTAAAAACTTTATCTAGAGACGTTCAGGAGATATTTCAATTTTTATGCAATAAATTACCTTCTAATGATCATGTTCTCCTGATACAAAAATTCTAAAGTTTGTAAAAATTACAAGGGTTGAATTTCGATAGGAAGTTTAAGTTTGATAACTGATGTTATTATAAATTGTTCAAATATTTTAGTTAATTTAAATAATTAAATATTTATAATTATTATTTAAAAACTTAATAAAATGTAAAATTGCAGAGAGTAAGAGATTGTAGCTATTTCCATCAACACGAGAATACATCAGCATCTGTTAAATTAATGACAAAAACTGAACTGAAACATAAATTCCGTACCGAGAATTATCTAAGTATGTTTCATATGTAATTTTAATCTTGCAAACAATAATTTTTATATAAATGTTTATAAAAAATAAATTATAAAATGTCTATTTGTTGTTAATGTTATTAATCTTTCTATAATCACAGCAGTTTCTCGTACCTATTGCGATGTAATAATATATAAAGCAATGTAAAGCTTAAACTTCTAATTTGGCTCAAACTGCACCATGTGATACTATAAATTCATGTGGTAGTATTCTACTCAGATATGTTACCAGAAAATCTTATAACAGTAAAGAACATGATCTGTAATAGCCTCAATATTGGTTATCATCAGTAGCAATAAGGAGTCGCTTAACTAATTTATACATAAATCGTCAATATATAGTATAGAAATTTGTCTAGTATGGCAACAATTGTATATAACTATTTTACCTGAAACTGAAATGGCCAACAAGTGCTCGAAAGAATGCACAAAACTATAAATAAAGCATCGCTTGATATCATATTTAATATCAGTACTTAAGCGATGTTATGTATGAGCATATCACTATATTTAATTGGCACACAAATCACTTAAAATCCATCATCGCTGGATTCATGCGGTTCAATGTTTAACTTCATCATAATACAAGTTCAAGACGAGCTGGAATAAAAGTGATAATAAAATGTGTGCACCTGTTCTACACCTGAAAGCACATATACTAAATAATACTGCATGAAATGATGTAAAACTAATAATAAAAATAGATACGTTTCGGCAGAGCTGCATTTAAAACACACATCTATGTCCACTTTATTGGAATTTGATGCTAGTTCTTAATTATCGTCTAATCGGACACACTACACGCTTGCCATTTTACTTGTAAATTGATGTTAGTATCAAACTACGTTTTGGATAACAACTACTGGAAATTATACACGCACTATTTATTCGATAAAATGTTAAGGCTATTTTATTTTTGCAATTTTCTATTGACTTGGTAATCAAACGATCTTATAATGAAAAAACGCACAATTTTTATTTACAACAAATAATTACGTTTTTAAATTACAACACAAATATTTACAAATTTACAATGTACCTTCTTGTATTTTATTTATTGATTGATTTTATTTGACGATCTTTTTATGTACTTATAAAAATTAAATTACTAACAAATAATGTAAATATTGTGGAAAATACTACACTGTTTGTTGATAGGTAACGTGTAGAATTGAATGTCCTTATTTTAGTGCATGGACACCTTTGCCACATATGTGAAACTCAATTCTTCTTTAAACAATAACAAAAAAAAAAGCGTATCTTTGTAACATGACTTAAATATACATAAGATATTGACATTAGATATCACATTCTTCTTCTTAATTATACGCATCATTCCATTCGCTTTTCCACTTAGCATAAAAATTAAATTATAATAATAATAAAACGAATATTAAAATCTAATCATAAATAAAAATAAAAATACATATATTATTCTTTAACATCGTCAATTTTACCATCAATTGTTACATGTCTATCAGATTTTTTATCTGAATTATCAATATCTAATACACCATCATTTGGTACGTCATCAATTGTTATCTCATTTATCACTGTTCGTTGTAATGCATTTGAAATACTTCTAATTCGTTCCTGTATCGTTGATGTATCGCTGCCTTCTACTAGACTTTCTTCTTCAGACAAATCTAATCGGTTCCCTTTATATTCGTCATTAAATGTTAAATTTTGTGGTGTATAACATTCACTAGATGATGACACATAATTTGGATCAATTAAATTTTTTATTATACTTGGATTTATAATTGTATCAACATCATGATGTTTTAAAATACTATCCAAATCAATAAGATCATTATGTTGTAAATATTCGTCTGTAATTATAATCGTATCGTCCTCATAATTTGATGTAATTTTTTGTAATGATAATAAATCAGTTATTTTCGTATACATATCAATGGATGATGATGTTGATGGTAACGATATATTATTATCATTATTAAATATATTATCGGACATTAATTTCGTTGTATATTCATTACAAATTGATGAAATACCATTATCGACATCAAGCTCGACGACATCGACATCACTAACATTAGTATTTAATTCATTAAATAAATGTTGATTTGTTATTAGTAAATTATTATGATGTTGTACATCACCCAACCAATCATAATTATTTGTTGCTTCGATTCCTAAATTTTCTTCATCATCTTCTGGATTTGTATTTAAATCGTTTTCAAATTCATCGTCTATATCAATGTCATCAACATTACCGGTAACATCAAATAAACGAGCTTTTAATCGTTCCGTAATTTCTTCTAATTCACTAAATTTACGTTTTAATGTACGATTCAGTGCACTTGTATTTAAATCCGAATTAGTAACATCAACATTTAATGATGGGAATGTTAAAATTTCTGCAGTTGACACTGAAGATGTTGATGGTACTGCTATATTTGTTTGTAAATTTTGTGTTATTGTTAATGGTCTGATAATGTTTAATGCTTCTTTACGATATTTACTAAGATCTTCAGTTGGTTGAATATTAATCTATGGAAACATTTTATTGTAATATTTAAATAGTAAATAATTAATCTTATCTATCGTTTGAAAATATATTAAAAACTGTTGATAATGGACAAAAAATTAAAATGCATCATTGGATCATCAATTGAATTAGAAAATTCAAGATAACAATGCACCTGGTATGATAAACAATAGATTATCCACATCTAAAATATTCATCACATTTGACCCATGTGATGGGCGACCTTTGTCTTTCGTTTATATATTTTAAAAATGGTCTGATGATAAAACATTTACATCAAAAAAAACGTATAATTTTTTATTCTTTTTTGTATTTACTTGAGATGACTATAATTTTAGCTTTATTAAGGCATTTGAATCTATGATTTATTGAAATGAAATCATAAAATTCTTTGATCAGTTATGTAATGTGATTGACTTTTATTCACAAAGTAATTCTCCACAAAGGTGTGTAGCAAACATAATCATGAATTAGATGACTACCAAACTAATTTGAAATTGAGTTTTCGACCAAAGTAACATTGGAAACGGACGTTGAATACTAGTACTGATAATTATCACAAAATGATAGAATTCTATTGGCTTTCGAATTAGTCATATTCACTACAGTTTCGGTAATTGTAACGTAAATAAGAACAAAATTATTCTCTATTTTAATAGATAGAAGAGACACAAAAATCATTATCATTGTCATCTTATCTTTCACGCTTTAAGGGCGCATTGTGCGACATTACAATGTTAATTTACCATTTCCAATATGCATTTATCAAATATGAACTCAAATAACTATAATTGAAAATATCTAGAATCAATTATAATAACAAAAAACATATTAATACAAACCTTAATCTGTCCATTAATTCGTCCCGAAATATCAACAATATTATACCATCCAAATATTTTTGGCATTCCAGCTAAAAAGACACTTAAATCAATGGTAGTAAAACCGATAATGGTATCTTCTAATGGATTAGGCAATAATCTTGCTTGTGGTATATCCGTAGATGTCTTACGCCATATTTTGAATATGAATCGTTTTTCATTCTGTGTAAAGGAAAAACGTTAATATAATTACAAAAAAAAAAAAAAAAAATCGAATAGCAAGAGTACATGTGTCATACATTTATCATTAAATCAACTGGTAATAAAACTTCAAATCTTTTATGCCATATTGGATTGCAATTTTTCTCACAAACATTTGTCGTATAAACGATACCTTCATGTGAGACAACCTTACTGGTTGGTGGTCCACTTGCTTCAAATGTAACATAAGTACTTGGTTCCACTTCATTTGTAGTACGATATGCTTTACATTTACGTTTACCACATTTTTTATTTACGCGTACAGCAAATTTCGGTATATGCAGAGCATTTACAATATCAACAATAGCATGAAATTCGGGACATGTTGTTTTTGATACTGTCTTAAATATTGGTAATAAATCTTGATTTGTGAGCAATGTATTTGTTGGCAGTGTCATTAATGCTCTTTGTAGTGTATCTAAAAGATCAGATGTTCGACGTATATTAATAGTGTTCGATGGTGGTGATAATTGTGGTACTATTGGTTCAATGGATTCTTTTGATGAATTTGTTGGAAACGGTGCTAATGTCGGTATTGATGGTAATGTGGATAACGGTACGGATACCGTTTGTGTAACTGATGTTGGTTGTGTTGCTAGTGTTGGTTGTGTTGCTAATGTTGATTGTGTTGCTGATGACGGTATTGTTATTGATTCTGATATTATGGGCATCGCATTTGAATTGATTATTGTTTCTTCGCTTACAATATTTGAAACTCTATCGCTTGGTAATTTTAAAGCTAAATTATTGATAAATGTTGTAAAAATTCCAACCAATTCTGTTTTTCGTTCAGGTGCAATTGCACTAAGTTCTTCTTCAGTAAAAATTTGTGCACTATTTTCAGTATTGTTATTTTGGTTAGTTTTCGTTTCCACATTATTATTGCTATTATCATTCTTATTATTGTTATTATTATTACTATTATTATTAATATTACTATTATTATTACTATTTTTACTATTATCATTATTATTACTATTATTATTTTTATTACTATTTTTATCTTTACTTATTATTGTAGTTGGTGATAGCTGCACTGGTATAACATCTCGTATTGTTTGCCTACTCTTCATTAAATGATATTCCGTTAATGAATCTAATGCACAAACACGAGTCATTTTTAATCCTTTTATTTGTTCCTCAGTACCAATTGCTAATAACACCTGAATATTTGCAATTGGTGATTGATTTAACCGTGAAGTGATCACAGTCCAACCATCTATGGCTATAATAGGTAACTGTAAAATAATTAGACAAATTAACAAGTAAATAAATGAAGTTTTATATTCTATAAAATAATTTACCGTTGTATTCTTGGATGCAGATATATTATTTGTGCCAGTAAATCCCAGATGAAATTGATCTAAAGGTATACTACTTGTTCCACTAAATATTATTGAATCATTGTCACGTTTTAGATATAATTCCAAATTTAAACATTGATTTTTAGTTTTTTGATGAAATTTCTCGTCACATTTTATAGGAAAAATCTAAAAAAAACAATAATCATAAATTTAATTTAATTTTTAAAATGATGTGACGAGGAAAAATCTGTTGATACAAATGATAAAAAAAATCAAACATTACAATGTTTTCATTGTTAATGCTCTGATGGATCTACTTTTTTAGTACAGTAAATTAAGGTACAGCCTCAACCATGAATTTGGTGACATCATTTTACACAACTGGATATGATAGTATTTATGGGAAATGTCTCTTCTTTTAAAAATTTAAAAAAAAAAATTAATTTACCTCCGAATGATTAAAAATATTAGTTGTACATATATCAGTAGATGATATTTGTTCCTTCCAAAATGGTTGATAAATAATAACCGATCCAATATCATTTTCCAATTGATTCACATAACAAATTGATCCTAAATGCAATAAAATGTAATAGGATTGTTTTTCCATATCATTACCATCCACATTGTCCATACTTATTAAATCTTTATCTTCACCTTGATTTTTTTGATTACTTTTCTTACTATTCAAAGAATTGTCAAGTTCTTTTAAATTTTTTATTAATAAATTTTCATTTTCAGTTGTTGTTGTTGTTGTTGCATTACATTCTTGTTGTTTCTTACATATTTTCGAATTAATTGGTTTCATTACATTCGCTGAACAACACCAACAAGAACAACAATATTTATTTAAATTATTACTATTTTCTTTAATTTTTATAAAATTTTTATCTTCTTCATCTATGGTTTTCTCAGAACTCTCATCTGAATAATATCTCAATGAATTTGTATGATAATCATTTGATTTTAATTTATTTTCATTTTTATTCAAGAATTCACTATCGAAATATTCCTGTTCAATTCCATGTGAACATAATTTTATTTTAATTAAAAGTGTACCATAGAAAATTTCATCAACTATAGATTTAACTGCACATTTTTTGGTGATTGTAAAATTTTCTGAATCAAAAAGTTCCCTTATTGGAAATGTACAACTGCCTAACAATTGTGATTGTTGTTGTAATGTTGATCGATTTAATGTTTGATACCAAATAAAAAATTGTATATCGAATATATTTTCATTCATTAAATTATAAATATTGTCAAATTGTATTGATCTCATAAATATTATATTAAAGTCGATTTCTGTTGAAGAGAAAAGAAAAAAGAAAAAAAAGATAAAATAATGAATGTATTTTAAAAAAATTTAAATTAAATTTCAATATTCTAAAAGGTGTTGTCATCTCGACGTAGAAACAACAAAATGCAAGTTTTATATTTTAAATAATTGACGTTATCAGACCATAATTTGATATGAATTTGTTGTACTAATGCTATTGTGGAGGCGTCTCAATACAATAAATTGTTTCAATAAATATTTAAGTAATAAGTAATTCTGTTTCAAAACATCAACATATCATCATCATCATCATCATCATCATCATCATCATCATCATCAGGACAATAACAATACTATTATACACACTAAATACACGATTCTAGTTGTCTTGTCTTGTTGGTATTTAATAATATGTGTCTAAATAAAGAATCAAATATGAAAATAATCATTCCAATACTCAAATCAAATTAATTAGTGACTACTATTTCTATACTAATACGACGGATAACCATTTTTATTGTGGTTTGTAAGTGATTAGTCCAAGTAGAAAACTTCTATCTTATAGATCAGCCTTTAATTTTGGTAGAGTTATTTATGTGTAAATGTGACGAGAGCTCTATGTAGAAATTAAGAAAGATAGAATATATCTTAATAAAAATATACTAGCATATTTTACGCTTAAAATAGAAACGATAGTCATATAAAAATTTGTATATAAATATAGAACCCCAAATTAAATTATTCAAGGCACATAACCACAGGGTATTTATAGACCATATGGACAGTATAATGGCATATGAACGAAAGCTTTAAGCTATGCAGCAAATATTATATATTACTAGAAACCAACATTCATAACATGCAATCACCAGATTGATGTAAAAACATGACAAACATCTATGATATGTTAATTATAGATACAAATAACGGGAGCAAAACATTTGGTTGTGTATTAAATGGAAGAAAAATAATCAAAAGTGTGTACGATTTATATACTGTCGTCAAGGTCATCTCAGGTGTGAGACTACATTAAATCATAACTATAAAATGTACAAAACCAAAAATACAAATCTGTAAACCGTAGAAACAAAAAAGAAAATAATAAATAAAAAAAAAAAGAAAACACCCATACTTAACTTACTTGATATGAAATTATTAACTTTAGTTGAATTAAAACGGATAATATTATGTCCATGTTCTTGCTTTTTTAATAGAGACGAATCAATTTTACATTCTGCAGTAAATATTAACGATGAATTATAAATGTGTTTACATGAAATTTCTTTAATACCGGCTTTTGTCAGTAAAAGATTTTTCACATGAATTTTTAGAAAACTTAATTCAGACTTCATAATTTGTTCTTCACTTGGTGACAACGATCTTAACACATTACAATGCAATTGTTCAATTAAACTTTGTGTAGGCGAATTTGATCGTATTTCCTTAATTGCATTCATTTCTTCTGTTTCGGTCATTGCACGTCCTGTTAAATAATCTAAAATACTTGATCTACTTGAACACACTTTATTATATTTGCCAATTGATTGCTTACTACGTTCTTTATTTATTTTATTGCAAAGGTCAACATGTCTCTTTAGTGATGTTGTTGCTTTTAATTCAATTCTATTGTCAAGGTTTTCTAATTGTCTATGTTGTTCTTGTTCATTATTTAATAAAATTATTCTGGGACTATCTTTTTCAAACACTATAATTTCAAAACTAATTACAATTTCACCTATATTATTATTCTTTGGACTAAATATTTGATGTATTGTTTTATTGTGTAATTGAGGAGATCGAGATGAAGAGGAAATATTTGTTGTGTTTGTTGTTGTTGTTGTTGTTGTTGTTATTGTTGTTGTTAGTAAATCATCGATAATTTTAGAGGGAATTTTTATAAATGATGTACCCACATGATAATTAGATATAACAGACGTTAATCGTATTTCAATTGATTCACAAGTTTTGAGATATTCTCGAAAAAGTCTAATATTAGTAAGAATATTATATTTAACTGATGATAATGTATTTGAGAGGTGTGATGATGTTAACGATGATATTGTTGATGATGGTTTACCCGTTATAGATTTATGTTTATTAATCCTAGAAAAATCGTATTTGTAATAATTTAAATAAAAAAAAAAAAAATTATTTAATATATTGTAAGCAGTACTTCACAATAGCACCCGATTGAAAACTTTCGCCCCACCAAATTATTTTGGCTTGTATATCCTGAAAAACCCTTGTTTTCCTATTGAAACGTAGTTCATGGATTTTAAGTTCAATTTCCCCCCTGCAACGTCCATTCACGTTAGGCGGTAAATTTCTTTCACAATTTTTATTAAACATATTTCTAACTTAATTTAATTGATAATTAATGTTACCTTTTTTCATTAAATTATCTAATAAACATTAAAAATGCAATACATGATTTGTATAATTTTCATTAAAAAAAAAAAAAAAAAACTCAAAATTCCTGGCCTATTGTCAATAAAAAAAAAAAAAAGAACCAACACCATTTTACTTTTTAGCTGCACTGGCTAATAGGATTTTTGCCATAAGTAAATTGATCGATAAAAAAAAATTGGAAATTGATTTGTGACCATTTCTTGAGTTTTGTGATTTTCTATGATTTTCTTCTCAAAAATACATACATTTAATTTGATTTTCTAGTCTCTCAAATGTTGTTAATCTGTGGGTAAATTTAATCTAAATACATCAGAACTTATCAATACATGTTTTATAAGTAATATCTACTTTTTCTCCCTGAAAGTAGTAAATTAACGTTACACATTATTTAAAAATATGTATAGTTAAATTATGTATTATATTATTCAAATACCATCAATTAAATTTATATGTTATTTATATGTTTTTAAGTCATTTGAAAATTTGATTAATGTTCGCCTTTATTTTAAAAAAAAAACCCGTTTCTTCGGGACATTTTACATTTTCGGTATAGAGAAATTAAATTACTTATTTGTAAGTAATCTAGTACGTTTATGAATACTCAAATATGACATTCCAATTCACCAAAAATGGCCAACAGAATGTCAATTTCATGTGCATTGTGTGTTTTCAATTTTAATTTTATAAATACGTAAATGAATAAATATAATACTCTTTTTTTTTTTTATTATTGCAATTTATGTTTTGAAGTGTAATTCTAGAATGTTACCCCGTCCAATGTGTACAAATAATGTTAAGTTAAAATTTTTATAAAAATTTAATGACTTTGTATAGTCAAGTGTAAAAAAAAAAAGATAAAATAGACAAGTTACACCTTCGTTCATATCAAAACTCTTCATTCATACTTTGTCATTTCATTGCAAATGATTTAATTAATTTTAATATATTCATTTTGTTATCTTTTTTTTTTTGTTTATCATAATTTCAAATATAAAAAGTTTATATCGAAATAATTGTGCCAAATTGAAATATTATTTTGTATATATAGTTGGAAGTGAAGAGCAGTCAGCATTTTTGCACTTAGCTTTTAATAAAAGTTCAACATACAAATTATAATTATTTGTAGTTAAAGAAAGTAAAACGTTGAGTCAACAACACACTATATAAAAATGAACTGTGAATGTGAATATCTTTTTATTATTAAGTAATAGTGAATAAATATCAAATATTTGCATATTAATTAGTATTTTACAACAATTAAATAAAACTAATTGTTATGCCATCCTTGCCACAAACGTTTCATTGTACAAAACAACAATTAGATATTTTTATTTGATAATTAATTTATACAAAAGAAATTAATAAAAAGTTACAATAATAAAAGTAAAAATCAAAATGAGTTGGCTACGATCAAGTCCACTACGACAGAGTTTCTCTCGAGTAAGTGGAGGAAATCGTAATCGTATTGATACAAATGATTGTGATCCAAAAGCATGTTACGATAGTTTTTGCAAGCATTGGCAACAAGCATACGATATAATATTGAAAGTTGAGGTAAGTAAATTATAAGCAAAAAAAAAAAAAAATCAGTAACATTATTATTCTCTAAATGGGATGTGCATAATCATCACATAATTACGTAATGTAATTTACTACCTGAAAATGCTTCTTGCATTTATGAATTCAAAGAATGCACACTATAGCAATAATTGTATATTATTCGACTTCGTTTGTATTGCAGTATTATAGACACTGAAATTATGTTGCTTCTATGATAGGATGTATCATAAATGTTTTTTGATCCTATAGCTTATTATTGATATTCTTTTTTTTAACTAGTCGATAAACAACATTAACATGTGATGATATTTAGCAATTGTCAATGGTATATAATTTAACCATAGTAAACACTTTATTTGTAAAAAAAAAAAAAAAAGGAAGTTGCAGTAAATCATCTCAAATTGATTTTAAACGTTGTGATAGACTCAATTTTAAATATTTTAAAAACTGCAAGGTGATACCTGGTGAGCCCCTTAAATCACAGCACAGATTGCTAGTAGCAAAAATCGTTTTAAAATAAACATTTAAAAAACAAAGTGGGTTGTTCAATTACATGTAGGGAATGACCGTGTTATAACAACGCTATCTACATACTAATGACTCAATTTTCAAGATGATCGTGAGCCATAGATTATGCGGAATGACTTTGAAATGCTTTGCAAAGAGAAATCAAAAAAATACCTTGGTATGAGTTCTCTGCATATTGGAAAAGAATCATGGTGGTGGGATACCAAGGTTCAGAAAAATATCACGAGAAAGAAAATATCATACAAAACTTGGCAAACAACGATTTAGAAATGTATAAAATAGTCAAACGAAAAGCAAGAAGGGAGGTAGCTATTGCCAAATCTAGAGTCACAAATCAGCTATATGAGTACCTTGAGTCTGGCGTTTAAAATGAGATATACAAAATTGCTGCATAAAGAAATGCTGCAAACACAAACACTCTATCAAATTCATAAAAGATGAGAGTAGAAAGGAGAAAATTATAGGTGGAAGCAATACTTCAATCAGCATTTGAACGAAGAATCATCAGCGGTTTTCGGAATCAAATCCTATTTTGGGGCCAGTCAATGTGGTTACTCCACTAGAAGTCGAAAATGCTGCGAAAAGTATGGAGGGAAATAAGGCAGTTGAACTACGTATCAGTCACACTAAAATAGAGTACATGTATTTTCCATTTAATAAAGGTTCGATCGACTCGTCAACAAGACACGATCATATTGAACGGTCATCCACTTCACGTTACTGAAAAGTTTAAATATTCCGAATAGTAAGTACATATCAAAGATAGCAATATGTGATCCATTTGACTCGTATAACTTACAATGTGTGAATTGCTTACCATCTCGATATCGGAAAAATACTTACATTTTCAGCTACCACCTATTGATTGATAGTCATGGAATACTTCATAAATTGATAGTCAGTTTTTAGTCTCAACCATATACTAGAAATAGATAGTTTAAGTTGTCAACATATTATTCGATTTCTCTATTTGTCTTACTAATGAATTATTCACTATTATATTCTGTACATATAATCTTGGTAAAAATTATATAAGTTTTGTTATTTTGGTAAACAGCAGTTATCCCGCATTTAATTATATCCAGACAGATGATATGACGCAAGTATTTGTACAATCAGTGTTTTTGTTTTTTTATTTATTAGAAAAGTATCATAATAAAATGGTTATTCTCGTGTTTTTCGTGAAACTAGTTTGCTGTTTTGGTATATTTCAATTTTAGTTATTTGAGATCACATTTTATGTGTCATAAGAAACGGCAAAATAACATCGCAGTGTATATATTAAGATGATGAATGATGATGATTTAAATGTGTGTATGCATAAATATGTATTTAATTACATTAAGTAATATAACTTTTATTACATACATTTATTATTTTGTGCATGCTTCGTCATCACACAAGATATGACTGCATTAATAATTATTACAACAAGTAAAACGTTATCAATTATCTTTCTCGGTTTTTTGTAAACGCTATTAATCCATTCTTATTTGTAATCATATTGTTTTACTAAAAGAAGTCATTCGTATGCGTATAATTTGCTAGTACTTTATGATATGCATATTAACTGAAAACTATAAGTAACAGTAGCCGACTTAAAAAACCTTTGAATTTTACATAATACCGTAGAGCGTTAATACGGGCTGTTCAGTTTGTGATTCGTCTTATATTCTCTAATATATAGGGAAAAATATACTTCTATATTAATTGTACACCTTATGACGCGGCGTATGAATGATTAACAGATTCACTTAACTGTGGTACATAACTAACAAAAGTAAAAAACCTACTGAAAAACGTCATTATAAATTCTAAAACTCTATTAGAACCAATTAAATAATATTAAAAATGGATAGTTTATTATACAGTGCTTCCTATTTGCTCAGACGATCGATGCAGTTTTTGTATACACGAAAAAAAAAAAAAAAATTATTATTAAAAAAAAAATAATTTTAAAGTTTTTATTCTATGTATTCGGTATTACAATTAGATCAATTGAAGAATGATGGGGATAACATGTTCCCAAAATATGCATAGCTAGTAATTTGAATTTGGATAACAAAACCAGCCAGTGGAACTTGGAATTTGGAATAAACGAACTGCTTTATCAGTCACACTGAAACATAATAAATGTATAATACTTGGTATTTAATGGGCAAATCAAATGCATTATCTGCAAAATACGCATCATATCGGACTTTGGTCAACCACTACCCATTACTGTCAAATTGAGTCGTAAAATCGGTGTCCGGGGTTTTATGTGATACAAAATTGCCCGCAGAATTAAAAGATAGGGAAAGTAAAGATAATTGCTTACGGATCTGAATGTTGACTTCTTCTTAAAAGGAACTACAAAAATTGTAGACAATCGAAATGAGAAATGTTTAAATGATCGTTTGGAGTAACTATGAACTATAAAACCGGCTTTAAACATTGGTAACGATGCGAAAAAAACTGGGCGCCCACAAACCAAAATTGAGAAGCAATGTGACTATAAATAAGTAACAGGAAAAGGAATAAGATGTTGAATATATTTATACTGTTATTAATTTTTACCATATTTAAATTGAGCCAATTGCTGGTAAGCATGCACGTCATACTTGCTTCTTTGCCGGATAAAAAAAAATCATAAAAAAAAAAACTTCGATTTTCCAACTGGAAAATATAGAAGCAATCATAATGATATGACTGAACAACACAATGGTTCTCAAATACCTAGTTACCGATGATATTATGTGGCAGTAATTGTTAATTTGATTATATGCTACTCAGCATTCCACTGATCACCCACATATGTGTACATAGCTATAAATCAACAAGTTTAGTATTTATTTATCATTGAACTTTAATCTAAAATTTATATACCACAAACATATAATAATAATAATAATAATAAAGAAATTTACCATATTGGTACTTCATATTTATATGATTACAATATTATATATTCATTAAATGTCTGTCGTATGTAAATATAGCAATGTTAAAATCGGAAAAATATAATCTTTTGCTATTAAATAAATAAATTTTATTACATTCAAATTAATTATTATTTACAATTGTGCTAAAAAGAAAAAAACTGCCACTGATTACATTATTATTAATTTCATAATTTTCATATTTATAAAAACATATTTAAATGAATTTATCATTTCAGCCAAATAAACCACCTACACATGATGATGTACTAGGCGTTGTTAATCATTTAGATCATATGGTTACATTAATTTTACTTGAACTACATAATTGTAATAAATTAGTTTTGCCAAATGTTCAACAAACTCCACCAGCTCCATGCCTAGAATTTTTATTAAGTGAAAATCTATTAGACAAACTTTATGAATGGGGTATGTCAACAGGAAGGTACATATATATGTATATATATATAGATATATATTTATATAAATTATCGATTCAATCCATTTATTTATAATTAATATTTAAATATGTTTGTTAAAAGATATGGCAATGCCGTACGATTGGAACAATTAAAACTTTACGAACTATTAGTTAGTCATTCAAGACATCAATTATTAGTACACGAACCATTTTTAAGACCTCTATTAAAAATTCTTGCCTCCAGTGAAAATGAAATATTCCCACCAGATATTGAAAAAAGATTGGTTATTCTATTAAATCAATTATGTGTGGTGCTAATGCAAAATGTCCACTTATTGGATTTATTTTTCTTTTCCTCCTCACAACAACAGGGACATGGAAAAACTAAGTATGTATCTTTAATTTTTTTTTATATAGGAATTTTTTTTTCTCATAATAATAAGCAAATAATAATTGTTTGAAAAAAAAAAAATTCCAGTTTCATAATATTTTCCCTGTTAATACCTTATGTACATCGTGAAGGATCAATAGGGCATCAAGCACGTGATGCTTTACTATTATGTATGGCATTGTCACAAAAAAACTCAAATATAGGAACATATATTGCACAATATTCTTCGATGTGTCCGGTATTGGTTACTGGTCTCGGTGGTTTATATTCATTATTACCAAATACTATTGAAATAACAACAGATGATTGGCACCGTATTACACCCGACGATATAACAGAATTACCAGAATTAACACTTTTTATGAATTCTTTAGAATTTTGTAATGCTGTTGTTCAAGTTGCACACAATTTAATACGTCAACAGTTATTGGATTTTATGTATCAAGGTTTTGTTATACCCGTTTTAGGACCAGCTCTACTACAGGTTATTTGAATTTTTTTCATATTTTATTTATCATATAAATTAGTTTATTTTTTATGTGAGTTGGGTTTTTTTTGTGATGTCTTTATGGTGAATGGTGTACAAAAATAAAGAAAATGTATGTGCTATATAGTACTGTAGCAATATATATATAATACGCATATATACACACGTAATTTATTTAAATGCAAATTTTTAATGTTATACAAAAAGCAACTGTTTATTATAATTTGTAATAGGTTTAAATATTGTTTGATTATTTAACCGTTTATATTATATGCGGTATTTACTAACAAATGGTTAATAAATATACTCTTTTATAATATTCTGATTTCTAGTACTAAGAATGTTGTGTATTCTCCATATACAGCATTCAATGCACTCTATTTGAAAGTATTGGAGAAGACGCCATAGAACAACTATCACTGCCTGCTACCTCTGAAAAGATCCCGTACATAACCCACCACTACTGATAATATATTCTTAATGACCATGTTATTTACAAATTTATAGACACAGAGTTATTTAATCAATTATATGTCTTCGGACACCTTTAATCAGGTGCCTCAATAGTATATTTCCGTTTCAATTCCTGTTTTTTTTTCCGATATTGCAATTACTTACACCATAAATCATTTCACTTTTATGTTTAATTATAATTCACGTTCATTTTAAATCTCAATGGAAAAGCTGTGAGAGATAAATGTTTATAGTCTTTTAATAAATACTCTCTCTTGACTCTTCCATAGAGCACCCACATAGCAGCAGGCATTAACTTGTAAGTCAAACACGAAACAGAAAGAAAGTGGTGTTTTAACTGTTCAACTACAAAATTTTAAAGCCACAAAATGTGTGATATTAAAGGCTCATGTGCTGCTGTTAGTACGGTTGTCGGCAATTCCAATAATAAATCAATCACAAAAAACTACAATTTGAATGTTATTAAATTTTACATCAACCAATTAGGATTTTATTAATTATAAAATGTTGATTAACAACCTTAAAACATATAATCAATCAATTATAAACCTATTTACAAAGACAATAAAAAAAAACAAAAGGGTGTCGGTCGTATTTCCGTATATTTTTCAATATATAACTGTAAACAAGAAACAGAATTCAATTAATAAAGAGAACATAAAATCACCATCATCATAAAAGCACTTTACTAACACAAAAAGATCCCTTCCAGATTTTCAAAGGAAGTAATTTCCAGAATAATATCGACTCACAAATATCAGCAATGGCTTATTTGGATTTAATTTTGAGAACCGTTACCGAACCAGGACTTTTAAAAGTATTCATTAAATTACTATTGGAAGATGATAAATTTGATGGACAACGAATTCTTGATATTCTTATTGAACGATTAAGTTCGGCCGATTCAAGGGTTGGTCGCTATATAATTTTAAATTGAGTAGTTTTTTTTCTTTTATTAATATGTTGTGTTTTTTTTTTTTGTTTTTAGTTATGTATGGTAACATTCTCGCTATTTGATACAATATTAGGATTATATTGTGAAGATATTATGTTAGAATTATTATTAAAATTTTTATTACCATGTACACATATACCAATATCACATCGACATAAAATTAATAAAATTGATCCGTACACAAATGCTGCTGACTATTTTTTGGATCTGTCACCAGAAGTTATGAAACAGGCATGTGATTCGGTAGCACTACAACAAATTCAACCGGTTAGTAAAACAATTGGTGCAAATTGGAATCACTATGGTTTACATAGTTCTGGCGATAGTTTATATTCGAATTATCATGCATATTTATTTGATGCACGACATAAAATTGCACAAAGTAAAAGTGCGTGTGAACAATGGGCAAATACATATCGATATCAAAAAAATCCGACCAGTAAACGTTCTGAGAAAATGATGGAATTAATACGGAATTTTTTTAGTGAATTTTCAAATAGTGATACTACAATTCATAATGGTGCCGATACAGAAAGAGGTAAACAATTGGATAGTTTGCAATCGTTAGGCGAAAGCAGTGGATATGAAAGTTTTAAATATCGTCCAGATGAAGAATGTTCGGATGATAGAATTGTAATCGATGGTGATAATAATAATATTAGTAATAATAACAAAATTTATAATAATAATAATAGCAATACCAGTAATTGTAATAATATAAATGGTGATACAAAACGTAAACCAGAAATATGGAAATTGTCAAATAAAAGGCGTGACTCAGTGATTGATTTGGATTTTTCTGAAGATTTATTTATACAGGGAACAGCAACTTTAGGTAGATAATTATACATATTAATGGATTAGTTAATTGTTAATAATAAATTGATTTTTGTTTAGGTCCATTTTTAAATTCTATTTGGGGAAAATTACAAACATTCACAAGCAATTGCCTTTATGTAAATTTACATTTAACCGGATTAATATCAAAATTATCTTGGTATCCACTACCATTAATACATTCAATTTTATTTCGTCCAGATATCCCAACAACATCAGATACACCATCATTTCATCAAGTAAATTAAATTATTTAAATTGAGCGCAAAAGAAAAACTGTATTGATTTTCATTTTTATTGGTAGGTTCTTAAAATTTTAAAACAACAAATTGATGCTGAGTTACCAGTTAGCGAAGAATCATTAGAATTAGTGGATAATGCACGTTCAACTCTTATTGAACGTGAAATTCGTTTAGTTAATACTGCACGTAGTAAAACATCAGTTGATTCGAAAAATAAAAATAGTTTACAACATCATCAGACACAGATTACACCGACGGGCAATATTTCTGCAATAACACCACCATTATTAACACCAAGTTCATCGTATGATCCATTTAAACGGGGTGATATGAAACGTAAAAGTTTATCGCAATCATTTACGAGTATATTTCGAAAACCTGGACATTCTGGTAATTTATTATTATAATTGTTATTATAATTCAATTTTTTATTTTTTTTTTATTAAAAATGAGTTTTTTTTTTATTTATTAAATTACGGGAAAATTTTTGCAAATCAAATTTTGCTTAATATCATAATTTTTTCTAATTATTCAGCCACATCTGGTTTATCGCAAATATTCGAATTCTTCACTGGTAAATATCATGCTTGGCTCTTTTCTTTTTTATTTATTTATTTTTTTTTTTAATTACATGTATACTAACCAAGTGTTTTGGGGCATGATATTTGATTGTTATTTAATTTTAATATAAAATTTAATTAGTTATTTTTTAATATTATAATTAACATATTTCTTTATTGATCAATGGTATTTACTTGGTATTATTACATCATCTAAACCTTTACGCCTCAAGGGGCATAGGGTGACATTTCGATTTTAATTTGCCGTTTCAAATATGCATGTAACATCAAATACTAAACTTAAATAATTATAATTGAAATTCGTCAACTGGAAAATATAGGGATCATGACTATCATTATGATATAAAATTATAAGAATAAAATATTAGTAAAGTATTCCTTAGATGGTAATATGCATGTTATTGGTACGAAATCATTAACTTACTCTATGAATGGATAATATTATTGGTATTTTTTATAAATTAATTAAAATATATATATTCTTTACCAAAAATGCATGCTGCATAAATGTGTATCATATTTCGTTACTGTACTATAATCGATTTATTTTTGTAATATTTTAGATAATTATATACTTTTAATCTTTGTATTTCCTAACTACATATTTTATGATTATATAAACATTCTATATACAATCAATATGTCAGATTATTCTTTACATTTTCTATCTTTCATGGTTCCAAGCATGTCTTATTATATAAAAATTAGAAATTTGTATCGGATAAATACTAAGCAAAGTCGATAGAATATTGGATAGTCAAACATTAGTCGCCTTCTTAACAGATACTATTATAAAAGAAACGAAAGTTTGCGAATTCTAGAAATAACATGGCTAATTGATCCGAATCTAATTTTCAAACTATAGATTTCAAATGTTTTTGTGACATCCAATATAGCCGAGCTGTTAGCGTCAAATTAAGAAAATTCTTGACAATTTATTATACAAATCAAAAAATGCCCTAAAAAGAAATGATGGAAGTGTAATCATCATAAATGAAAAATTTAAAGTAATATGGTAGAAAAACATGTGATTCATGTCATCTCTTTAATTCGATTTGCAAAATGCATTTATTGCTATCGTGATTTCAAGATCCCATGAAGTGACATAAAATGATTTGCAAATTATCGACCGATTACCTTGATGATGATGTTCTTTAACTACGTGAATTTTAAATATTTTACATGTTTTACCGTACTCTGCTATGATAATGCGATATGTTGGATTTCAGTCGACAATTACTAGTAAAGCTGCTACGAGGCGGTCGTAATATGATTTTAGTGATTAGGTACACCATTGTAATTTTTAATTCAACTAAAATATGTGGTATGGTTGATCTTATCCCACCAAATATATGAGTTGTGCCATTCGTTTGCTTTAAGTGAAAACTATTTTAATTCATCTTATTATTGAACATTTCTATTAATAAATACATTAACATGTTATCATTCAATTTAACAAATCATATGTGCATGTGCTATTTATAAATTATAATTTAATACCATTTTTAATACTCTATATTAGTAAAATAATTTAAAACAAAAAAAAAACCCCCAATATAATCCATACAGGACCATCTTCACTAAATAATCCATTACGAGATTCATCAACAAGCGATCTAAATTCAATGGATTCTTCAGGTCATCCACAATCATCCATTTCATTGAATGTTGTTGGTAATAGTAGTTTTGCTAATGAACGCACACGTGATTTGGTACAATGTGCCGTTATATTAGATGAATGGCTGAAGGAGTTATCTGCAATATCACAAGAACAAAGTATTGTTATGTTAACCGATAGTATACCAGATTTGTGAACATATTTTTTTACACTGTTTTTTTTTTTACTTTAAATTGTATTTAAAAGAAAAGTATGTCACAAAATTTTACTTTTATTCTTTTTCTACAACAAAATGTTTTTATTAATTGTTTTTCTTTTATAGAGTTTTATTTAATATTAGCATTTTTAACTAAATTAAAAAGTAACGCAAGATATAAATTAATATATTTGGTAGAACAAAAAATATTTATTAAATACATTTTTTTAAATAATTTAGTATTTTAATTAATGCAATAGACATTATATCCACTTGTAGAGCTAAAATGATGACGAATGGACTATTATAAAGGTTGGTTCAATTCGTCTTTCCTATGTAGCGTCATCGCAAATTTTGACATGTGATCGCTGTTAATCGTGTTTACCGCTTGGGTGCAATTTTTGCACCTTGTGCATTCGAGCGAAAATGCGCTCCTACATGATTTCCTGTATAAGAAATGTAAATGTAGAAAGCAGAATGTAGGATTAGGTTTGCTCACTGTATCAGTCGATCACGTGTTTCTCAATATAGAAAACTGAACTGTTCTACTCAACCAAAAAATTGATAGGCTGTTTAAAATAGCTTATATATTTTCTTCAATGTCTATAGACGGTACAATTATGATTTTACTCAAAATCCAGAAGTTTACATTTCATATTTACCGGCATGTACCGACTAAAAATATTGTTTCATTTAGGCACATCATTCGTTTTTATATTGTTTATCAGAAACAGAGTAATGTGTGGGTTATTACAATGCAATAAGTGTTTGATAATAATTTGTAAAGATACAAACTATTTGGCAGAATATGGTATTATGGTTTTTTCATGTGTCGTTACTATTTAAGCAACAATTTTGTAAAATTCTTACAAAGGTTTGTTAATAATTCAACCATCATGACCCCGAACTCAAGTTCTCCAAGTTTAGGTTATATAGCATCAACGATGACAAATCGCTATTGTTCACAATCTCTGACTTCATTTGACACCACGACGGCACGTCGTTGCGCATTATTTTTTGAATTACCGCATATTTTCTAGTAGCTTGATTTCCTAATTTAGCCAAGTGTATACTTTGCAATAGCAGAACCATGTTTCTTCAATATATGGTCTATCCAATTCCGCTTTATACAAGTGTTGATAAAATTTTTATTGCACATCGCCTCCAGATGTGTAAGTCGAAAAAAAATTATTGTGTTTAGCTTCATTATATTTTTAATACACTTGTCTTATTATCTTAATAATAGGTTTTAATTACATTCCATGTGTCATCGCCAGTTCATTTCTTATCCCTTTCATAACTTATAGAAACAAAAGTTTTTTTTTCGTAACTGAAGCTTGTCTGAATGATCAGATATTAATTTATATAATTTAATAAAATAAATGAATACAAAACGCAGTAAAAGGTCACCACAATGTCACTACATTAATAAAATATTCACCAATTAAAAACACTGTATTCTAATTGTACATCAAGAAAAATAAAAGACACATCAACAAACACCCACAAGTATTCAAAATTAATATTTAAATGTTTTGTCAACCACAAAACTAATTATTTACCTTTTGAATAATTTCATGAATTTAAAATAATTAACTAAATTTGCAATAAAAACATCATTTGATTATTTTTATTTTACATTTATTTAAAGAAAAAAAAATATTTATGTTTTCTTTCTATGTGACAGCGGTAAAGAAGATGACAGTTTTTGACCGCGCATACGTCAAATGTCAATATAGATGTAAACCAAATTCAAAAATCAAATTGTACCTGACTGAAATGAAAAATCGTACCAGAAGAGCATGCGTGAGATCAAAATGTTCTAAAATGATGAACAAATATGTTAAATACGCATAATTACTACGCATAAATAGCGAATGGAGTATATAATAAGCGAATAGAGTACGTTTTATTCGCCGTTATACCATTTTAAAAAGCGGTTAAATTACTCAAATTTAAAATTTTTGCGCAAAAAACTACTACTTTTTTTTCAATTCTTTCATTGTTTATTGCTCATTTATTTAACAGTGTTTATCGGACTAATTTTAGTTTTATCACATTGACTCACTTAGTTACAGCAAGCTACTTATCTGGTCATATTAAATATTGTACATTTATGCATCACGGATAATTCTAATTGATACTATAATAAGGAACATAAATTAAATTATAGTTGTTTAAGTTCTCATTTGGTGTTATCATGTTGGCAGAATTTGCATATGTGGTGTATAGGTTAACATTTTTAGTTACACAATATCGAACCGACACACAATGAACTTGATTTATAGCTTCCGATATCTCGTTTGATTTAAACAGACATCTACCACTTATATATACGAGATATGCATAGGCAATACTGTGTGTAGTCTTCCAATAGAAAAATATAATGGTAGTTACTGAATTTTATTTTTAATTTTCAGGTTTTCTCAGCGATATAGATTTAATTTTTTTTTTTTTAAGCTCTTACACAAATTTTAATGTAATAATATAATTACTACGTAAAGATACATCACATGCAAATCTGTTTAAAAAAGTTTATATGGGATATTTCATATTTTATGGGATACATAAAGTGATACTAGTAAGTAAATTTACTTATCATATATGGTTTTTTCATATAATTTCTATTTTCTGTAAAATTACACATCAATTAAAACCAATTAAAATACCAGACAAACCAAATCGATTTGCTATTCATGTAGTGTAGTTAAGGAAGTATAATAAATTATTTAAAAATTCCATAAAACATTTAATACATAATTGTGTGATATGATGTCATGTGAAACGCAATTAGCGAGTTTTTGTTTTCCAATATCAAAGTGATTGTCAAGGAAATTTGTAGATTTTCTTACATTATTTACATGTAATTAGAATGTGGTTAGAAATTACACTTAATTAGTATCACTTTATATTACGTTGTGTTCTGGAAGAATTGATACTAGTAAGTAAAAAGAAGAAGAATTGATACTAGTGAGAAATTTTCTATTGTATGGTGAATCAATTAAGACCAATTAAAATACCAGAAAAAGTGAAACCAAAATTTACTATGTTATTAAGGAGGTATAATAAATTATTTAAAAATTCCATAAAACATTTAATACATAATTGTGTGATATGATGTCATGTGAAACGCAATTAGCGAGTTTTTGTTTTCCAATATCAAAGTGATTGTCAAGGAAATTTGTAGATTCTCTTACATTATTTACATGTAATTAGAATGTAGTTAGAAATTACACTAAATTAGTATCACTTTATATTACATTGTGTTCTAAAAGAATCGTTGAGCAAATTTTTATTGTATTATAATCAAAGATTAATTTAATGTGGAATTATAGTATTTGTTGCTATATCAGTTGTGATAGTCATGAGAAAAATATTATCTTGCGATGTCTCTTGATTTTAAAATCATATAGCACCAAATTTCCCACCTTTGAAATGAATCATAATGCTTTTAAATGCTAGCTAACTGCTTATCGTGTCACACTTAATGTTGTTGCAGGTTCATCTTGTGTTTGACAAGAGTCTTCAAAAAAAAGTAATGTCTCGAAGTCTTCATCTTCATTCGTTTTTGACTATTCAGAGTGTTCTTTATCACTGTACGTTCAAACCATTCAATACATTGTGTTTTCAATAGAGCATTGTTACCATAGGTTTCTTCAAGCAAACAATGACTTTCGGTTGCCCTTTTCTTTGCAAATAGTAGTGCAAAAAACTTTCTGCAAATTCAGTTTTTTTCTTGAATTTACGAAATTTTCGATACACTCAACATAAGTTTGTATTCACAACTGATTTGGACACGCATTTAACCCCTCAATTTATATAAATCGTCCGATGCCTATGATATTTATTTCAAAACGATGTACTAGATCATTTTCTTTGAATATCGAACCGATTTGCTACAACCCTACATTTATTTGACATCGTTTCTTTCTTTCATTTCCTTTCGTAAAATGGTGAGTGTCTATTTTGTTTTTAATATTTTAAATTATCGATAAAAATAACTTCCATCTATAAATTATTTATTATTTTAATTCCTTTTTAGTAAAACTAATTGTATTTTATTAATTATTTCAAAAAAAAAAAAAAATCTTTAATGGTATTTCAATAGATATACTTAACTGTTTTTTAACACATTGCTAGATGGTTAAATAGTCAACATGATTTTTGTATAAAATTCTTTTTATTTCTACAGTCAAATCAAAAAAGAAAGAAGACTAGAAAACTAAGAGGACATGTCAGTCATGGACATGGTCGTATTGGTAAGAAAATTACATATTATCTTGTATTAAAAAAAAAAAAATGGAAATATTAAATGTTCACTCGAATATTAGGCAAACATCGTAAACATCCCGGTGGACGTGGTAATGCTGGAGGTATGCATCATCACAGAATAAATTTCGATAAGTACCATCCTGGTTATTTTGGAAAATTGGGCATGAGAAATTTTCATTTAAATCGTAATCATAATTTTTGTCCCACACTAAATTTGGATAAATTATGGTCATTAGTTGGCGATGCAAAACGTGTTGAGGTCAAAAATGATAAAACAAAAGTACCCGTAGTTGATTTGGTCGATTTTGTAAGTTCTTGCTTTTATTTATATATGAAATAATATTTTTTTCTTTTTTTTTTTTTGTTTATTGTGTATATGATGATACTAACAGTTTAGCGACTGGCGGTCTGAAGCAAACGTACAAATTGCATATTTCATGTTGTGTTTCTTTTTTTTACTGATTATATTTTTAGTTAAATTAATATAAATATTTTTAAATTTACTTTTCTATTCTGATTACTTTATTTTATTTTTTTTTTTGTTTTTGCAGGGTTACTATAAATTACTTGGACGTGGTCACTTACCCCGTCAACCAATTATTGTAAAAGCCAAGTATTTCTCAAAGAAAGCTGAACATAGAATTAGAGGCGTTGGTGGTGTTTGTATTTTAAGAGCATAAACTATAACAGTAAGTTTTTGATTTCATAATATATTATGTAGTTTAATTTATTACTGACACTACAGATTACACGTGTTAATTTGTAGGTTAATATAATATAAATATAACTGGATAAGACTTACTAACTGCGTCTATTACGTGTCCAATATAACTACAATTAAAATCAATTTGAATCACATTTAACGTACATGTAAATAAAACGAATTTTATAAATGAGCGTAGTGGATAAAGATATAAGATACAGGATTCATATATAGCTGTGTCAAAATCAATCGGTAATATTGGTACGGGGAGTGCTACTATGCAAATTTTTCTCTTGGCAATTGATAATTTAGTTAAATATATGTTTGATACATAAGTTAATATTTTCAAATATGTTTAATATGCAAATTTATTATTAGTGTATTCATTTCATAACGAACACAATAGGTATTGAATGATGAACACTATGGATTTTATGTACAGAATATCGCATTTTTGGTAGTGAATTCTCCGATCACACAATTTGAAAATAGATACTATTATATAGTGTAATGCCATAATTTTATGATTAATAGTATTCTAATCAATATTTCTCGTTACCAGCAGTTATAAATATTGATACATTATCATCTCGACCTTTACTCGATTTAGGAGGGGGAACATTGCGCGTAAACTAACATCTATTGGTCACTTTTTTAGACCAGTGTAAATTTTGTTTCATCGTCGCACTATAATTATTATTTGTAGACGTTATTCCATAATTTTCTAGAATTGTCCATATCATATCACGTTCAAACATATGTTTCAAGTCGATTAATAACAATATACAATGTGCCATTTAATCGACTGTTCAACACTGTGAAAGACCACCTGCCAGACCTGAAAAATAATTGTTAACTTCGAATACCTCGATGTAAAACAACTGATCTAAAATAATAGCAATCATTTTTTATAGTATTTAGCTATGTGATACCATGCCACATACTCAAGTTATCATTTTTCGGAAATTAGTTTATCAACGCTCATTTCGGTTGGAATATCTGTAGACAATTACACTATCCGGTAAACTGGATTTTAAGCAACTTGAACGTATTCAAGAAAATACGCAATTAAGCTTTCTATTTATTGAGCCTGTTTTGAGATCAGCAAACCGTACTTAGATTAAATTGGACATTCTGTTTTAAAGCATTGTCTGGTTATTTTATTTGACAGATGGTATGTATTTGAACTTACTGCGTATTCTAACGAATTAGAATTGATTTTCGTGTAGAACAACGTTATATACGGTCCACACGAAACGGTACTGTATGCAATGATACAGTAAATATAATCAATGATGTATAATTACTTTCATGTCAGATAGTTTGTGAATGAAATTCTCCATAACTGAACTGAGATTATTATAAATAATTAATATATTTAGTAAATTATGTTATTATTCCTATAGATGTTAATTAACACCGTTTTTTTTTTTCTTAATTTCTTTTCAGGTTGTATCTAACTTGGTTTAACATCTATGTGTATATCAAACAATCAATTGTACACAATACAATAAAAAAATACATTTTTAAGTAATTTTCAGAGTTTTTTTATTTTACTATTTAATAAACTGTTACCCATTCGGTCCCTGAAGATATTGAAACATCTTTGTTTATTTAATATGTGTCACATGCTGTTCATTTGCTTCTTATTTGATTGGACATCTAAAGTATTGATTTTAGTATTTCTAGTTGTGGTTTGGAAATGAATTCATATTATCATATCTTATTTATATTCTTTCAAATTCATTTGGATACGTTTCATTTACATCCATTTTTTTTTTCTTCACTTGTATTGCATTATTGTAACATGATCATCATTTCGACCCACAGTAACATAGTTTTTGCATGCAAATTTTTTTCAAACTGGCCGACAAACATTGATACCCAATTAACGCGATGCTGATACCATGTAGAAGTAAACAAGGGTTGAGTTACTGAGTTGTCTGAGAGTTACCATTCTTCACTATTTTATAAGAAGTCGCTATTATGTTTGAGATATCTGTTGTAATTTAGTCAATAGGCTAAAATATA
>JANSTX010017120.1:6179-16906 GCA_027564355.1 Penthetria funebris
GTTGTTGTTGTTGTTGTTGTTGTTGTTGTTGTTGCTGCTGCTGCTGCTGCTTTTGTTGTTGTTGTTGTTGTTGCTGTTGCAAGGGTAATATAGGTAGGGAAAGTGAAGTTTGTTGTACGGATAAAACTTGCGAATGCGGCATTGTAATCGGTTGTGTAGTTGGTATAGTTTGATATTGTTGCTGATGGGATATAATTGTTGATTTTTGAGATGTACCTGGTTGCAGAGGATGTGTTTGTTGAGGTTGGTTCGTTTTATTTTGTACAATGTTTGACTGATTTGTCTGACTTATAATTGGTTGCACATTTGTTACAATGTTTGTGGGTTGAGACTTTTGTTTGTTTATCAAATGCTTTTGTATTTGTTGGTCAAATTGCTGATGAATTCGAAATTGTTTTTGTTGCTGTTGTTGATTTTGTTGTTGTTGCTGATGTTGTTGTTGTTGTTGTTGTTGTTGTTGTAGTTGTTGTTGACATTGTTGTTGTTGTTGTTGCTGATTATTTTGGTGAAGTTTCTGTTGTGGATTTGATTGTTGTTGAATATTCTGGTGTTGGGAATGTTGCTGCTGCGATTGCGGTAATTGTGGTTGTTGTTGACGCTGCTGTAGAATATATTGTTGTTGTACTAGATTGGTTTGTTGTAGATTTATTTGAACAGTACGTTGTTGAGCCGATTGTTGCTTTTGTCCTTGTTGTATAAGTAAGGCATGCTTCTGTGGATGGGTTTGTTGTTGTGCTTGTGATTGTTGTTCTGGTTGTTGTTGTTGGTGTTGTTGTTGTTGGTGTTGTTGTTGTTGGTGTTGTTGTTGTTGTTGTTGTTGATGATGGTGCTGCTGTTGAAGGTGGTGTTGTTGTTGCTGTAATTGCTGTATTGAGAAATGTGACTGAGATTGTGAAATCAGTTTTTGTGGCTGAGTTTGCTGCTGCTGCTGTTGTTGTTGATGTTGATGTTGTTGTTGTGGTTGTTGTTGTTGTAATGATGGCTGTTGTGATGATTGCTGTTGTTGCTGAAGTTGTTGTTGCTGTAACACGTTTGCTGAGGTTTGCAGACTCATTGTGATCATATTTGGATTTGATATTTGTCCAAAAGTAGTTCTTTGTTCAATTACAGTTTTATTATGTAATTTGTTATCAATAATCGATTTATTTTGTGGCTGAGTAATAATTTTTGGTCCTATTTGTATTGAACTTTGTGGTACAGATGAAGACGTTGCCAGTAATTGACCAGTAGAACTAACACGTGTTGTAGTAAATGTTACCACTGTAGTATGCGCTGCAGTTTTTGTCACATTTTGAATCGTATTTTTGTTTTCTGTTACATCTATCGGTGTTGTAATTGATGTTTGTTTAACTATTTGTGCAACACTTGTCATTATTTTCGGTAATGCATGACTTTGTGTTGCAACATTTGGCAGCGGTAAAATAATATTTGTTGGCTGTATCGGTTTCGAAGATATTGGTGCTAAAACTGGTGTTGCAGGTAATCGATTTAGAACAATATTCGTATTATTATTACTCGCAGTAGAAGCAGCAGTTGAAATTACAACTGTTGGTTGTTTATTTGAATTTGTTGGTGACAGAAGTGTTCGTTGTTGCATTACTACATTCGGTGGAGTTAAATTTGATGTTATTTGTCTTGGATTTGTATGTCTTAAAACATTTGGACTATGTGGCGGTGATGATTTAATCGTGGTTGTAAACTGACTTTGTGGCAATCGAGGTGATTGTAATCTTGGTTCACTACTACGTGGAGACACAATCGATTGAGAAACAAACTGCTGTATGCTCTGCTCAGGTACGTTTGTTGCTGGTGACTGAATTGTATATGCAGTCAATGGTCTTACTGATTGTGCTTGTGGATGATTTTGAATGGACATACGTGGACCACCAGTAGTAAATATTAATTGCGGTTTAGCTGTTATAATATTTGTTGGCCTAGGTGACTGTGGTTGAATTATAACATTTGCTGAATTTGATGAGGTAATTAGTAGTCTATTTTCAATAATAATTTGTTTACTTGTATCACTAAACTGAACTGGTGATATAATAGTCGATTTTGGAATATCAATAATTTGGGTGATTGTAGATGATGGTATTGAACATAATTTTGGTACTGTCTCAATAGAGGTTTTTGTTATAACTGATGATGATGATGATGATGATGATGATGATGATGTTGATGTTGTTGTCGTTGAAGATGATGCTGATGATATTGTTGATGACAATGATGTTGATGACGATAATATTGACGATGATGATATTGTTGTTGTTGTTGTTGTTTTAATTGAATTAAAAGATGTATCAATATTAGCGGTTATTGATTTCTTTTGCTTACCAACAATAGTGGCTGAAATAAAATTATTATTAGTAGTAGTAGTAGTAGTAGTAGTAGTAGTAGTTGTTGTAGTAGTAGTAGTAGTAGTAGTAGTAGTAGTAGTAGTAGGAGTTAATGTTATTGCTATCGATATATTCGTCGGTTTTGTTATAGTTGTTGCTGCTGATGTTATTGTTGTTGTTGTTGGTGTTATCATTGTCGATGATAATGATAGCGATGATGAAGATGTTATTGTTGATGTTTCTGTTGTTGTGTTTTCCATGGTTGTAGTTGTTTCTGTTGCTGCTGTTAGTGTTGTTGTTGTTTTTGTTGCTATTGGTGTTGTTGCTGTTGTTGTTGATGTTGTTGATATTACTGTTGTTGTTGTTGCCGCCACTGCTGCGGCTGTCGTTGTTGTTGTTCTTATTGTTTTTGAAGATGATGTAAGTGCTCTTGCTACTTCCGTTTTCATTGTGTGTGTTTCCAAATTTTTATGACATTGTGTTAAATCTACATCTGGTGTTTTTGGTGGATTATCGAAACTTAAATTAACAGTAGATTCATCGTCTTGATCTTCTGTATCTGTATCTATTTGTAAATCATTATCAGATTGGGGTGTATCGATTTTAATATCTAATTCTTCCGCATTCAAACTTTGTACAGCTTTGAGCATTTCTTCGGCTTCTTCTTCCGGTATCATTGTATCCGTTATAATTGGTGGTGTATTATCTTCTTCAATAATTGGATCACTTGTATAACAATCGGAATAATCAGGCGCAGATGTGCCAAATGATTCACCAAGTAGTGCAGCAACTGCATCTTCAGTTTCTTCTTGTGATATGACAACACGTGATTTTTCTTCCGTTTTCTCATCTAATTTTGATTGTTGGTCTATGGACTCATCATTTTTTGGTAATTCAACAATTGTATCCACTTTTGGTATTAATGTTGAGTACTCAGATGATATGGATTGTACAGCAGTATCATGAATATTTACATCAATATCTAAACCAAAACCAGGTATTAGTTTTTTTGTTAAATCCTTTTTAGGATCCACTGGTTTTGGTGATGATGATGATGATGATGATGATGATGATGATGATGATATTGTTGTTGGCGTTTTTGGTATTGGACTAATCAAATTTTGTAATGGTGATGATATTGATAAATTCAATTGATTTGATGATGATTTTGTAGTTGAAATATTATTTGTATTTGTCGATATTGAAACAGATAAATGATTAAGCGGAGGTGTTGGCGACGGTGATGAAAAAGGAGGGACAGCAACTGTTGCAATATCAGCAGCAGCCGCAGCAGCAAAAATAGGAGGAGGACTATCTTCAATTAAACATGGTAAACTTGGTGATTGTTTGCTTAACAATTTATTCTCATCAATTAATTTATCAGTGCTTAATGTAATCTCTAATTGTAGTTGTTTTTGTGCATTTGACGATGCATTAGATGAGAATGCTACTGATGCTGATGATGATGATGATGATGATGATGATGATGATGATGGTGGTGGTGGTGACATTAAACTGTTATGAGTTGAAGAATGCTGATGGTGTCGCTGATGCTTTTCATCTTTCGATCTTTTCTTCTTTTTCTTCTTTTCTCTAGTACGATGTATGTCCGATATATGATCAGATGTCGGCCTTTCGATTGTAGTATTTTCGATACTTTCATCACCATCAGAAAATCGAAAAATATCCATTATTGTATCTCCACCATCTTTATTTTCTGATAACGGTGATACATCTTCCGATTTTATGTCACTATCGGCCATAAGTTGTGCTTCCACAGCCCTACCGGCTGCATCTAAATCAACACTATTTTCATCATCTTTTATTATCGGTGATTGTTGTTTATAGTGTTGTGTACGTTCACGTTCTTTACGTTTCTTTTCTTTTCGTTTCTCGCGATGCTTATCCTTATCAGATAGAAAGTCAATCGCACGTTTTTCAATTGATTGTGAAGCATTTTTATCTTTAGATTCGTCACTTGATTGAGATATAATCGATAAATTAAAAATGTCTTTGCCAGGTGTTGGTGGTACTGAATTACCTGTTGATGTGTCAAATATTTTAGTTGTTTCGTTTGCTGACAAATGCGAATCATCGTCTGATATCGGTCCGAATATGTCTTCCATTTTTTCTCCACGTTTGACAGATGAAAGTTGTTGCAAGGATTGTACTTGTTGCTGGGATTGGGATTGTTGTTGAGATTGGGATTGTTCATTGCATAGGGGTTGTTCATGAGAGTGTTGTTGTTGGTGCTGTTGTTGTTGTAGTTGTTGTTGTTGTTGCTGTTGTTGTTGTTGTTGCTGTTGTTGTTGATGATATTGATGTTGATGTTGTTCTTGCTTTTGTTGTTGTTGTTGTTTTTGTTGTAGTTGAAGTTGTTGGTGTTGTTGTTGCTGTTGTTGTTCTTGTTGTTGTTGTGGTTGTTGTTGTTGTTCTTGTTGTTGCTGTTGCTGTTGCTGTTGTTGGTGTGGGTGTGGTTGTGTACTCATAATATTTGCATCTTGTGAATCAGCGAAGGCTGACGAATCAGTCGATAACTTTGCTTGTTTTTTCAGTTTCTTCAAACGATATCGTTCTTCTTTGGTTCTGTCATGTTCTTCTTTGGTTTTATCACGTTTTCTATCTTTCTTACTACTATGCTTTTTCCTTTCATAGTACACAGAAGTAGTAGAGGTTGATTCTCGTTTTAATTCATCAAAAACTGTTTCCATAGAAGAAATTAGTTCCAGTTTAATGTTTGTTGGTTTTTCGTTATTGTATGTTGAAGTTTCCACTGTTGCATTATTAAAACTTTCAGTAGGATGGCAACTTTTCTGTCGTTTCTTATTCTTTTTATGTTTCTTTCGTAATTCGGCCGAATTGAAAAGATGATCAAATATTGTATCTTTGGATTCAATATTAGAATTGCAATTTGTTATCGTTGACGATGTTGGTGTTACCGATGACGAATCAGTTTCATTATTAATAATATCGCAATTTTTTGAACCTCCTCTATCAAGGTTTGATGTAAAATTAAAACCAATCTGTGTTGGTTCTGGTTTTATTTGCATTTTAATTAAATCGATTTTAGCTTCTTTTAATTTTGTTTCATATATTAACGAATCGGAAATAGATTTTTCCTGATGTTGCAGTTTTGCTTTTTCAGGTACGCTTTCTTCATTTATATTGTCTGTCATGTTTTCTATTTTTATATCAACAATAGTTGGACAATGCAGATGATCATCAATTGGTTCCTCTTTAATTTTAATAGAACATGACATTTCATTATCATGATCATCGTCCGACGAATCGGATGCAATTCGTGTAGATCGTGAATTTTTACGCGATGATATTTTTCGTCGTGGCTTATGATTATGTAAAGTTGGACTATTTTCTGAACTATCACCATCACATAATTCATTTAATCGATTTCTATGATAATTTGAACGACTTGGTTCCGATTCTGAACCAGATATATTCATATCTTTAGTACGTGAATTCATTTCATCATCAGATGAACTATTTATAAAGCTTTTATTTTTATGATTTGAGTGTCTAACACGACGATGTTGATGTTGATCTTGATGATCAACATCACTATCTGAATCTTCATCCCAACTTGTTGAACGTTTCTTTTCTTCGCGTTTAGCTCTGCTTTGCTTTAATTGGCTGAATTTGGCTTTGATTTTCTTTTCTTCTTCTTGTTTTTGCATATTTTTACAAGATCGTGCTTTAACTTTATCATACATGGATATATATGCCGGTCCATCGTCTGGGATATCAAAAATGGAATGTTTCTTCGGTTCATCAGAATCAGAATCATCTGAACTATTTGCATTTAATTTTCTTTGTCGATTACGACGTTCTGACGATTTGGATGTATAACTTTCATCAGTTCTTGATCTACGTTCACTACTATTATGACGATCACCTCGTTTTTCAGATCTTCGTTCATCACGTGATTTTGAATCACCGCCACCATGTTGTCTATACGAATTATGTTGATCTTCATTCAGAACATTTTCATAGCTTTTCTTCTCATTGCCATAGTCTTTCTTTTCAATGTAACAATCTTTGTTTTTGTTGTCATCATCACTGGAACGATTAATTTCATCATGATGATGATGAAGGTGCTGATGTTGTTGATGTGGTGGTTGTTGTTGATGTTGTTGTTGTTGTTGTTGTTGCTGTTGTTGATGATGATGATGATGATGATGATGAAGATGCTGTTTTTGTTGTTGTTCATCTTGTTGTTGCTGGTAATGATGATGATGGTTTTGATGTAGTTGCGGCTCATGTTGTTCATGATTGTGTTGTTGCTGTTGTTGTTTCTGTTGTTTTGCTTGTTGTTGTTGGTGTTGTTGTTGATTTTCGAGTAGTTGATTTTCGTGTTGTTGATGTTCGTATTGTGGTCGTTGTTGTTCTTGTTGATGTTGTTCTGGTTGTTCTTGCTGTTGTCGTTGTTGGTGTTGTAGTAGTAGTAGTTGTTGTTGTTGTTGTTTTTGGTGTTGTTGATGTTGATGTTCGTGTTGTGGTTGTTGTTGCTCTTGTTGCTGCTGTTGTTGTTGTTGTTGTTGTTGTTGTTGTTGTTGTTGTTGTTGTTGTTGTTGTTGGTTTTGTAGTTGATGATGATGTTGCTGTTGTTGATGAAGATCTTGATGTTGATGTTGATGTTGATGTTGCTGATTATGATGATGATCTTGAAAATGTTTTTCTGCAGAACATCTATTATTTAAATACTTTTCATCAGTATGATTGGAGAGTTTTTCGTCCCTATTCTTCCTACTTCTGTGATGACTTCGATCTTTACCTTTATGCTGTTTATCGTAATCAAAGCGTTCTTTCCGCTTTTCATCAAAACCTGAATCTTTACGCAAACGGTGTTCGTCTACCAAATTACCATTCTTTTCGTCAATTGATTTTGATGAAATTGAATTACTTTTACTATGATGACGATGATGCTTTGATGATTTATCTAATGTCGTTCTATTTGGATCTTTCGAATCACGTCGATCAAGAATTTTACGATTATCATTATTTATTCTGTACCGTTTAGAGTCATCACCATGGTGATTATCAATGCCATCTTGAGAACTTAATCTACGTTTGCTATTAATTCTAATCGGTGACCTACTATTATTTCGTTCATGCCGTTTTACAATTGATGATTGTTGTTGTTGTTCATCAATATGAAATAATTTATCGAAGGTTGTATTTTCCTTTAATTTCTCTGTATTTTCTTTATTATGTCTGTTATCATTATGTTTATTGTATTCATGATTAAGAATCAGAGCACTATCCTTAATAATATTATTATTATTATTATTATTATTATTATTACGATAAGATTCATCATCTTTTCTATGGTTGTCTTTATCGCGTGAATGCTTTGAATTTTCTTTTTCTATAAAACTGATTTCGCCAGTTGTTATCGTAGAGGCGATGTTGCTGCTGGTGTTGATATTTACGACAGTGCTGTTATTTGTTTGATTATCAGAATGGCAATGTAATTTCCCTAACCTCTGTTCCGATTCATGTTTAAAATTTACATCATCTTGTTCTTTAGTTAACAATTTCTGGCCATCTAATTGAAATCTATTAATTTGATCGTTTTCCATTCGTTCTCGATCGTCACGCTCTCGTTGTACTTTATTACGTTCTTCGGAATAATTTCGATTTTCTTCCCTTTTATATAGTTCTTCGTTTCTCACTCGTTCTCGTTTTTTATCTTTTTCACGTTTTTCTTGACCTGGTTTTAATCGTTCCAAATCACGTTCAACATCTTTTTCCTTATCTTTTTCATTGTCCCATTCCTTATCTTGTTCTTCTTCATTACCTTTACCACGTTTACGATCTCGATCACGATCACGATCACAATCTCCATCTTGATCCCGATCAGGTACTCGTTCTCGTTGGCGATCACGGTCTTTCTCTTCTTGTTCCTTTTTTATTCTGTCTTCCTCCAAACAATTATCAATATCATTCGAAAGAATTTCAGGGTTACTTTCAATTATATCGATAAGACTGTTACTAGGAATGCAATCATGATTTTTTCTTCTATCTAACAAATCATTTCGTTTTTTTCTTTCATTTTCTGATTTACTATTATTACTATTTGAATTATTATTATTATTATGTATGGTAATCATATGTTTATCATCTGTACCTAATTGCTCTGAAGAATAGGTAATACCTTTAATTGATTTACTATTAGTGCAATCTAGTGATCCTCTACGCGAGTTATTTCCATCTTTATGACTATTACTAGAACTACTACTACTACTGATGCTACTGCTACTGCTGCTGCTGCTACTACTACTACTACTACTACTACTACTACTACTGCTACTACTACTACTACTAGTACTGCTGCTACTGCTTACGCCACTAATAGTACAATTGTCGATTTTATTTTTATTGCTATTATAATGAACGATTGGTTTAATTGTGCCGACATTAGTACTTCCTGGAACTGAAGCACTTTTATTCAAAATTCTATTATTTGTACTATGGCTACTTTTTTCTTGCATACTCAAACTTTTCGAAACAGTATTTGTCTTTGGTTTTGTTGGTGTACTACAAGTAATATTTGTTACGACCTCTGTTGATTGTGTTGAAGATTGTTGCAATTGCTGAAGAGATTGCGGCAGTGAATTTAAAACTTGTAGTTGTTGAGGTGGTTGTGGTTTTTGATGATGATGTTGTTGTTGTTGTTGTTGTTGTTGTTGTTGCTGTAGCTGCTGCAACTGCTGCTGTAATTGAGGTTGCTGTAAAGGTATTTGTTGTTGTTGTTGATCAGGTGGTTGTTGTGATGATTGTTGTTCGCTCTGCTGTATTTGTTGAATTGACGGTTTGGTAACAACATTTGTATTTATTGTAGTTGTAGTAGTTACTGGAATTTGTGATTGCTGTAAATTTTGTTGTGCAGAATTACCGGATAATGTTAATAGCGGTGATTGTATATTAGTAGTAGTGGTTATTGTAGTGGGCGGATGACTTGGAAAAGGATATTGTAAACCTTTAGCTGATGGAATAGCAGTTGTACAATTTGTTAATTTATTGATACCTATGACAACCGATGCTGTTACAATTGGTGATGGTAATGGACTATTGTATGGTGAAATTGGTTGAGGACTATTCATTGGTGATACCGTATTTAATCGTTGATGTATTTGATTAACTGGTGGCACTTGAAATGTTAATGGTTGTTGTATTAACGGTAGTTTTGTTATATTTATAGGAGATGATGCTAATGTTGTAGATGTGGTCGTAGATGTAGTCGACGGTAAGGCAGAAGAACATTTATTTGATAAATTTGAAGAAAATTCACGAGGTTCATATTTATCACCAATATTTTCCAAACGTTTTAAATCATCATCAAATATTGATTTTTTTGCTAGTACAGACTTTACAATATCTGATGGTTGTACTTCATTGACATCTAAGTCAAAAAATTTATGACGACTTGTAAATGTATTGGAAACTGAAATTATTGCAGAATCACTAAATGTATGCGTTCTTGTTGAATTACCTCCTGACCATTTCTCAAACATTTCATCTAATGTTTTAATACGCTCCTCAATTGTTGGACTATTACTAGGTGCAATTTCTGAATCACTTGAATTTGAACTTAGAGATGGTGCACGTGATGGACTAGCTGGTGGTTGTTCTATACACGATGTAGATATTATTGACGTTGATGCTGATGATTGTAATGGTGGTGGATGAAATAGTACATTATTATAATTTGTTGTTGGCCGTATTAACAGGGCTGGTGGTGGGCTGGATAATGTATTACTAAGACTAGAATGATTTGTTGCAAAAATTGATGGTATTGTTACTGTCGTTGAAGATGATTGTATCGAAGCGGAAGATGTTGACGATGAAGAAGAAGAACAATATATAGATGCATTAAATAAACGGTGTTGAACAAAAAATGGTATACCAAATCTTGGTACAGGTAATATTAAAGGTTCAAAATTTGATACTCTAGTATCTCTAGGAGGATTAATTCGTCTAGGTTCAGTTGGTAGAATATTTTCTGGTCGTTCATCACATAATGGTGTACCGGGTCGTGAACCATCTGCACTTTCACCACCAGATGCTTCATGCGAATGATGTGAATGCAATTGGTGACCCCTGCCTCTCGAATGATGTTCACTTTCACTAATTGAACTACCTGTTTTTCTTCGTTTACAAACCGTGTGCGGAGTAAACAAATTATTTATCACATTATCATGCATTTCTCTTGAATTATGTCTGTTCACACTGTCGGTGGACGGTCTTCTACTATTATTACTATTATTATTATTATTATTATTATTATTATTATTATTATTATTATTATTACTATTATTATTATTATTATTATTATTATTATTATTATTATTATTATTATTATTATTATTATTT
>JANSTX010017131.1:0-16906 GCA_027564355.1 Penthetria funebris
AACCCAAAAAAAAGTCTGCTTCTTTTACATTATTTATAAAAATACAGAATCACAAAAATTTTTAAAAAAATCTAAAGAAATTTCGCAATAGATGCTGGAACAATAAAATGTATCAAAAAGATATAATTTTAATAGATTTGATTTTCTTTTTCGATATTCGATTGTTTTCTATGTAATAATTTGCAAAATTCCTTATGACAAGATGCCAAGATGCAATTGAAAAAGCTTTATTTAATAAAATAGGAAATGAAATCTAAATTTAAGAAATAGCGCGAGAAGCATAACAATAATAATAAAATTAACAAAATAATAAATAAATAAAAAAACCAAAGAATATTTACTTTATCATTTCATAAGTGAAACAAATAGCCAGCACAGGGCAATAATGCCATTATTGACAATTAATTACGTCAAAGTTTCAATGGCAATAATACTAAATAAATCATTTTACGCCGTACTACTTTTTTTACAACTTTTTTTAATGAACTTCGAAAACATACAGAGTGATGCACTATCGACTACAAAATTTTAACATAATCAGTGACGAATATGCGGCTGAAACTGTAGTAAGTAATGGAGACACATAATTCTCATGTTTCAATGATGAAACCAATATGGCATTGTAATGCGGTCTTGAAATCGATGATATATAAATAGAGATACAAATATTTCAAAAGTTGTGCTGAAAAATATGTCGGACTACGATCAGCGGTAAGTGCTGTTCGGTCATTGCGTACATTTAAATTAAATTATATATCAGAACTACAATGTATGGCTGCGACACTGGAAAATTGTAACAATTCAATACAATATTAAATATGGATTTTTGGATATTGACAGATTCTTAGGAATTTACGCGATTATTAGCTAAAGAAAATGGAATTGAATTGACGTAAGGTGGGAAATATAATCTTAAGATAATAGAAGTGCAATTGTTGACTAATTGACTGAAATTTAATTTTTATTCTTGTTATTACTAAAGTTAAATAATTTCGTTTACTGAAATTAGGTCAGAAATTTACATTTAACTGTGTCTGAAAAACTGTGAGTTAACAAATATTCTAAATTTTAATAATAAAGTATAGTGTAATAAAAAAGATTTCGGTTTTGTGGATTTTGACAGTTACAAATTTATACCTAATGTCTTGCTGTCGAAGTTATCGCTTTTAAAGTTTATAAATTTTACCAAAATTATTTTGAACACTTATTGGGAATCCGTTACCTATCATCTTCATCATCATCATTATTATTCTAATTATATACCATACCTTTTAAGCGCAATTAAGTAGAAATTAGAACCCGATGTTGATCGAAATCGGATATGAATTTAGATAGTACATTGATTAACATTAGATGTTTACAAGTTACAAGATGTATTCTGTTTAGAAGTTAAAACGTATAGGTTATTCATTAACGTATCCAGCTATAGTTCTTGTTAAATAATTAATAAAAACGATAAAGTAAATATAAAATTCGGCAACTGAATAGAAATAAATAAATTTAAAAATGTGTATACATAACGTGCAAAATTTAAAAAAAAAAAAAGTAGGATAATAAACTTCGAAACACCAACAGACCAAGATGCAAATTTTGTTTCCATTTTTATGTTTAACAATTATTGGGTATCAATAAGAACAACAATAATAAAAATAATTATGCCACAGCCTACGTAATAGATGTTTAACATAAACGAAATAATAATAATAATCATAATAATCATAATAATAATAAACCATTTATAACAATTTTAGAGCGATGCTGTTAAGTGCCATATCCATTTGTTTTTTTTTTAAATAAGTTTTAATTAAAATTATGGTTAACTCTACTCTGGCGATCACATATTTTATTGCGCCTACTTTCTTCAATATGTTTTTTTTTTTGTTTAGTGGTGTAGAATATTTTTTTAAAAAACAAATAAAAAATAATTATTAATGAAAATATGTTTAATTATTAAAGTAAATAAATTAAAATAAACCACAAAGCCTGATAGTTTTGTTAGAAATTTAGTTAAAAATTAATTGATTTTGTTGTGTTTTTAAATTGTAAATATTATTGGTTAATATTTGTCAATTTAATTTGAATAAATTAAAGAAAACAACAAATAAAATTAAAAAATTATTAATAAAACAAAAAACAACTTACCCTTGCACTTTCTTTTAAATCTTGCATTGCTGGATCATGAATTGGTTTACCAGATGCTAATTTTGTTGCATTTATAAGTTCACCAAGAGCTGCGGCCACATCTTTAACAGCATTCATAACCATAACTTGTGAATCGGGTTGTCCTGAACCTAAACTGCTTGCACCACGTTTAACAGCATCGGCTAAACTTACTATATATTTAAAATTGAAAATAATAAATATAAAATCATATTGTTAACAATACACACAAACAATTATACATACTGATTGTTGTGACAGCATTCTGTGCTGCAGCAGCCAATTGATCTTGTGAACCAGCTGCACCGGCTACTAAAACTTTAGTATCCTCAACTAAAGCTTTTGCTGTTTTAAGAATATGTTCTCGATGATCAGCAAATGCTCCATCATTATCAGAATGAAGTGTGCCTAAATCAATCGATTTATTTTATTTCAAATACTAAATAAACAAAAATAAAATTAGGGGGAAAAAAAAACAACTCTTACCAGCTGTCGCAAACATAATTGTCGTATCCAAATCACCAATAATACCTGAAACTGTACTCGATGCATTTATACATGCTTGTGTACCCCTTGAACCGGCCTGTAATGCAGCCAATATTTGTGAAACTTTTTCAGAAACATCACGTGCACTATGCGAAATTTCATTATGACCAGACGGATCATTTGCACGTACACCGCCACCAGTTTGTATTAATGCACCAATTGAACGTCCCAAATCTTGAACACTATTTCGTATACGTATCGCACATTCAGGTGATGGTGTCGTATACGATGCACCAACACAATCTTGTGCCAATTGTGTATAATGATGTGTTGCATCAACAGATAATTGTGCCAATTGTGATGGATCCAATGATGCTTTTGCATTCATTTCATTTGCTAAACGTGCAATTTCTTTAGCACTTTTGACCATTCTTGTTTGATAATCGACAAATGTATCGGACATAGATGAACCCAATAATGATTGACGTTTATCCGTTATTCTTGATATTGAACGTGATACCTGTTCCATTAAACCACTGACAACACCACTTTCGGTTGATAATTTCTCAACAGTTGCATTCAATTCCAATATGGCTTCACGTACATTTTCAACACCATCATCTAATTTCGGATGTAAATGTGTTGCTCGTGGATTACCGCCAGCTTCTTTCGCAACTTGAACTAATTCACGTGCACTTTCCACAACCGATTTCATTTGATCCAATAATACCATTTGTTTACTTGAATGAACAACATGTGAACATGCACCAATTGAACTTGTTGTTAATGGTACAATGTAACGTGAAATTTCACCGACAGCATGTCCCAAACTTTCAGCATTACGTTTACTAGCCGATTTTATCGGTTCCAATTTATCAAGTAATTCGGCGGATGAATTTAATGTTTGACCAGTAAATCCTTGTAAATTATTATCGGTACGTTTTGGTAAACCATTTACACCAATTGCCATTGATGCCGAATCCAATTCACGGGCACAATTTGTTAACAATTCCAAAACTTGATCACATTGCTGTTGACCCGGTGCCTTATCACGTATACGGTCAACTAATTGTTTAACACTTTCCGATACCGGTTTACTGTGATGAGCTAATTGTTGCCAAACTGGTGGATCTTCTGGTGCAATTGCCAATGATTTGGCAGCTTTTACCATTTCGATAATGCCATCTAAAACACCACGCCCAGCTTGTAAAATTGGTTCTTGTACTTTACGACCTTCATTTGAAATACGTGCCGGTATTGATATAAATTCGGGACTTGATGCATATTGGCATAGTGAATTGACCGCATCCAATAATGGTTCAACAAATTTTGTTCGTGACGGTGCACTATATTCATCTTCTAAACCTTTAACTTCTTGTACTAGATCGGCTGTTGTATTTGCAACATGTTTTGCACCTTCGATAAAATCATTTTTGGCCACCGGATTTGTTGTACTTAAACTGGCACGACGACAAACTGTACATAAAAATGATGTATGTTTTGCAATTACAGTAAGTGCTGTTATTTTTTGTTGTTTTGTTGTATTCGGACTACTAACAATATCGCAATTTTGTCGAATACCTTGATAGGCACGTGATAATTGTGACTGATCAATAATACCGGGACGTCCCGATGTACTTGTCGGATGTGATACACCAATTAAATAGGCAGCTTGAGCGGCCGATTCAATTAAACCACGTATTGATTCGGATACTTGATTAACAGAATGACCGAATTCTGTGTGCAAAGATTGTTTTGCATTATTTTTCATACCAGATATTGCATAACCAAGTGAACGTGATTTTTCTGTTGCATTTTCAACACAATCATAATAACCTTGATCATTTAATGATTCATGTGGATTTTCAAGCATTGGACGAAGTGCTTCAAGTGATCGTATAGCATTGTCACATTCTTTTTGTCCTATTTTTAAAAAAATTTAAAAAAAACAGTATAAAAACAAAAATTTTAAAAACAATAATCTGTAATTTTACCTGGAGCTGCTTGTGTACAAACATCAACTAAATAATTTATACTTTCGGTAACACTACGTGATGCTGACGATAATTGATTTTTAGCATTTGGTTGTCCTGGATCGGCTGCAATTGATTTTGCCGTTGATAATAATGACACAGATGTAGCGGATACACCTCTTATACCATTCATCATATTACTTTGGGCTGTATTATCTTGTGTTTGACCGGCCATTTCAAGTGCTGCTTGTAATAAATCCTTATATACAACACTATAATTTTGTGAAACAGTTGCCAACCATGCTGGACTGGAATATGCCTGTGCAACTTCACCACCAACTTGATTCAATTGTTCGGCAGCAGCTTTCAGTTCATTTTGCAATTGTGCAAATGATTTATCCGTTGGTGGATATTCACCTAAATTAACAACTTCACTTAATTCACTGACATTTTTTAGTGCATCGTCAACTTCACGTTGACCCGGCAAACAATCAACACAATTCTTCAATGACTGTGTTACTTCTCTTGCCGCATACGTCAATGTTTGTGGATCACCCAAATTTTGTAATGTCCTTTGTGCTTCTTCAACTAAACGCATTGAATTAATTACAACATCATCGGCACAATCAATTACAACTGGATTACCACCAGTTGCCGCAACACCGCGTACACTTTTCGTTAATTCACCTAATGCTAAGGCTGTATCACGTCCGGCTGCGCCGGCATATAAACGTTCACCTTGTGAAACGGCCGATAATAATTGTGACATTGCCATACCAACACCTTTAGCTGATTTTATTAATTGTTGTGATGTATTTTCTGGTGTTTCACCAGGTAATGGACGTAAATGTTCTTGTTGTGCAGCCGTACGTGTATCATTTAAAACATTTCTTAAATTACCAATTGCTTCTAAGGCCGATTCTAATTCTTGGCCACCGCATGCTTCACGTGCTCTGGCCGCTGCCGAACCCAATTCGTGTATTGTTTGACTCAAATTTAGGGCACATTTTGATAATTGTTGTGATGCACCATGGTCTTGAACAGTTGGATAAAATGCACGTGCCGACGATGAAACATTTGTACCAGGTTCAATGAATTGTTCGGATACTTCAATAAGACCAAGTTGTGCAAATGCATCATCCGGTTGTTGTAATGATGTTTTAACACCGGCAATTAAACGTGGTATCATATCGGCAGCTGTTCTACAATCTTGTAGTAATTGTTCTTTTGTTTGACGATCATCACTATATTCGACAGCATTTTTAGATGCCGAAAAACATTGTGTTGCCGCCGATGCTGCTTGTTTTGCACAATGTTCCAAACGATTTACTAATTTACGTTTAATAGCCGGTGTATTTGCCTTTGTTGTGGTTATGTCACGTAATTCTTCGGCAGCAACACGTAATGCTTCTTGATGTGTTGATTCATGTGGACTACTGGCACATAAACGTGCAGCTTCAACCATTCTCGTTGTTGCGTCAGCCAATTGTTTTGCTGCAGCCATTAAACGACGCTGTATTTCCGAATCTTGTTGTTGTTCAGCTTCACCTTTAATACTTTGTATTAAATAAGCGGTTGCCTGACCCAATGCACGTGCTTGACGTACCATTTCTTGTGGATCTGAAGATGATACTAGTAAATCGGTTGCAACTAAAACACTTTCAACGGGATTTGATTCAACTGAAACACCACGTACGGCACGTTCGCGGGAACTCAATTTTATATGATCCAATAGATCGGTTAATGTGCGGGATACCTCTTTTGCTGCCGACATTAAATCGATTTTTAATTGTTGATTATCGGTTGCTTGATTACAGACTTCAACCAAATTTGTAACGGCTTTGGCAACTTCACGTGCCGCAGCCTCTAATTGTTCACGACACGCTGGATTTTGTAATGTGGGTGCTACAACTTTTGCGCATGCAACCAATTGTGAGGTTGCCAATGCACATTGACTGGCCGCACCAATTACCTTATTTCGCATATTCTCATCATCACATTCGGCCGCCACCGATTTTGCTCTTAATACCAATGCTGCAGTTGTATTTGCCACAGCTTTTGCCAATGCCAATAACATATCATGTAATTCACGATTTTCGGGCGTTTCTTCACCAATTGTACTTAATACTTGACCGGATGCTTCACCAACACGACTCGCTGCATTTAATAAATTCTGACGTGGTTCTTTACTTTCTGGTTCGGCTGCCTTTAACAGATCACTCAATGCATCACATAATTTTCTAGCTGTTTCCAATAATTTATCACCATTATTATCGTCTTCCATTAGAGCAGCAATCAGACGTACTTCTTTTGTGACTTCCGGTATACTTTGGGCAATTTGTGAAACAGCCGCACCAACAGCTTCATGATCAATTTCATCGGGTTGTGATGCGGTTACAACTTGTGCCGTTGCAGCATTCATTGTCGCAATATGTGTGGTAACCGCTTGTTTTGATGTATCCAATGTATTTTCACGCCATTGTATTGATTGGGCATCACTTCCTAAATCTGGTATTGGTGCCTATAATAATAACAAAAATAAAATTACATTATTTAGTTATTATTGTTTTAAATATTATTAATTTTTACTTTTGTCATTAAATCTTCTTCAGCCCGACTTAATGCTTCTTGACCAGCTGAAATATAGCCTAATAATGCACGTTGTGGTTCAGTTAATACAGAACTAATTCGAATTTCCTTCAACTGAAAATGATATTTCAAAAGAATATATTAAATTATTTATTACTTCGTTGTTGGATAAGTTTTTTGCAAAATTCAAAAATTGGTTTTTAATTTTAATGTAACCTACATCTAATTATTATTATACCGGAGATAGCAGCATGAAAATAGACAAATACAAATTCATTATAGTTAATTTTGTGATATCAAAATTTTAAATTAACAAGTACACATAAAATTTTATGAAAAAAAAGGTTTTATTAAAACAAAAATCAAAACACAATATAAAAATAACCCTTTTTTAGAAGAAAAGTAAAAAAAAAAAAAATAACCTACTAATTTTGTGCAAAAATAACATTTTCAAAACTATTACATAATTTAAAAAATAGTTGGTTCAAAAGTTAAGAAAAAGCCACACACTTAAGCCAAAAATAATATTAAAATTTTCTTACCATTGGAGGCTGATGAGCCAAATTAACTTGTCCAATAACAGCTCCATATTGAACCGATTGTACATCACCATGAGTATAAGATTTCTCTCCTTAAATTTTTTGATACAAAATTATAAATAAATAATAAAGAAATAAAACATAAATAATTAAAGTTAAAGCGCGAAATTATAAAGTAATGTATCTGTTCTTAAATGTACATCTAGAGATAAAATTATGATTGTAAAAAAGCATTTGTTGGATGTCCTTCGTGAATTAATTAAAAGTAATATAAAAATTATTTACAAAATTGAAATTAATTTCTTCTTTAAATTTCCTATTCTCAAGTAGTCTCTTAAAGTGTATAACAACAATTAACCTCTAGGAATTATTCAACCCGTGTGATCTCATCGGAAATTCGAACACAATTTATATATGCTCATATTTTGACGTAAAATCAGGACAAAAAAAAGATGAAATATGTCGACGTGTAGCTACGGGTTTATGCACATATTAATTTATGCAGACGTAGAACTCGACAATTTATAGTTGTGATGATTCAAATTTGTTGTGGCAAGCATATAAAAAAGGGTAATTTAAAATCGAAATACCGGCCCGTATACCCAACACACATAATATAATGGATCGAGATGATGATGATATTCATCAAAAACATTATTACTTGAAAACATTTGTTTCGAAATTTAAGAAGGGTAGTTGCCGTTTTTTTGGTTTTTACAATCACCGCGACACAGTTTTACATAAGACGACACTTAATTGAATATGCATCATTATTATGTTTATCGAAACTGGAATAATTACTAATTATTAGCCCCATTCCATACAAAAAAAAGCAAAACTAAATTCTACTAACAGTTTCCTTTTTACATTATTTTACATTTTTTTTTACATATAAATAAATGGATATATCGAATAAATAATAAAATTACCATCTGATCCTCTCATGATAACAGGCATTGCTAAGGATTCTGTATTAATTTTTCCAATTTTACTTGTTTCATGTTGTAAAAACGTAGCTCTGTAAAGTAATAAAATTGAATTTAAATAACTGTTATTGACGTATATACGCTTATAGGTTTCTATAGTTTTAAAAATAATCGACTAACCAACCTCTACATATTAGAATATACTAATGGATAAATGACAAGTGAAAATAAAATCGAATTGAATGAGGAGAAAGTTAATTTGTGCTCACATCATCATTATCAACTGACACATTGATAGGTGTATTTCAATCCAGTCGTTCATTTAAAACATCACAATTATTAAATTATGTTTTTAATTGATTCCATGATTCATCAGAAGAATTAATATTATTGCAATTCTACTGAAGAAACCAATACAATTGGGGTGTGAAAATTACCCTAAATCACTGGAGAAAGCACATGACGATATTGAACTAGTGGTATATGAAGAAGTGTAAAATGCTTTCATTTTAGTAACAGTCTATCTGCCAAATTAACTTATTTCTCTGATGAATTTTATTTTTCCAAAAACATATTCAAATAAATGATTTACTAAAAATTCTCAATTAAATAATAAACAAATAAAATAACGCTGAACGAAAAACATGGAATATTTTTTTTTTTATATAAAATAACTTACTTTGATGGTGCAACACTCTCTTCAACCATAGTTGATCCCTCATCACCTTCAATGCCAAAATGATCTTTACTTTGTTTTTTCTTTAAAATAATATCAATATAACCGGCAATTAATTGAACAATTTGTTCAGCTTCAGTTGTTTGTACCGAATAATATTGATCAGCATAATCACCAAAATCTAATGTAAATGTATTTGGTGATGCACCCCATCTACGGACCGTTGTTAATGGCCATGTTTTTAAGATTTCTTTTGTACGTTCATCTAAACGTAAAACGGAATCTTTTGTAACACCCAATAAACGTGGTACAAGCTTATTTTTGCCATGCATTTTCTCTTTCACTAAGAAGAATGTAACACCATAAGTTGGTAATTCACGAGCCGTTTTTGTATATAAAACTTTAGCATCAATTTCTGATAAACCAATATGTTGACGATGTTTTCCAAATACTTTTTTTTCAATATTTTTCTCACGAGCATATGATTGTGGTAAAAATTCTTTTAAACTAAAAACCACCAAATTAAATCATTATTATTAATAATTGAAAAAATTGTAAGATTGTAAACTCTTACTCTAAAAATCCTTGTTTATGTTTTTGTTCATTATAATCACCAAATTGTATATGAACTTGGATACCAGCAAATTCACAAGCTATGAAGAAAAAATAGAGTTGAAATTAAACAAGTAAAAAAAAATGTACCTAATATAAAAGAAGAATATAATATAAAATTCCTAGCCCTATTGAATTGATAGAATCACATTTCTCTTTCAGGTTAAACGACATCATTAAATAAGTAATATAAATACAAAGAATTTTACAGCATTATGTTCTTGTACGTACAAGATCGTACGTACAAGATCGGAATGAAATTCAAACATATCAGCACATAATAACAACATTATAGAATACATCGCAAACATTACTCAATTCAATAACATCCGACAACACAGCAACACACCAGCAACAAGAATAATAAAAATATTTTGATGTCTTCCACATTTTCAATATTATTATTTTCATTTATATAATAAACGAGTATAATTCTCTTATGTATGTATGTATATCAACCACCTACCTTTATCTTGTGTTACTGGATGAGTACCATCAAGAATAGCATCACGTGCTTGCACATACAATAAATTCAATTGTACTGGATCTCTTGAATCAATATTCTGATCGGAATAGAAAAATTTTCGTCTTAATAAAACAGTTTCAGCTTCATCTATACCCTGTTCACGTAATGTTTTTCCCACATCGACCCAGTTAACTATAAATTAATAGAGATGAGCAAACACCATAAAAAGAATAAAATAATGAAATGATTGTGTTTTTTTTTTAATTTCAAAAAATATTTAAAAAAACAAAACCTACTTTCATCATCGGTTTTCAATTTTTTCCGTAAACTTTCCATTTTTGCATCACGATCTTTTTCCGCAAATTTTCTACGTAATGTTAATGTACCAAAATTTGATGATTTATTATCGGGCAAATTTTCATTTTGTTGATCAGCTTCCTCACGTACTAAACCATATTCTTCATGATTGGTGATACCAATTTTTGTACATATAACTACCATTAATTGTGAAACAGGTTGTGAATCATCAACCAATATTGTTTTAACAGCTCCATCCAACATACGTACACGAAGTGTACGTAATTTTCGTCTATATTCTAGTATATCATGATTTCGTAAAAGGTAATAACCTAAATTGCGTCCAGATTCCAGCCAAACGCCTTGATTATTATCTTCGTCCGATAGAAATAGACCATATTCAGAAGCTGTAAATAATAAACGAAAAGAATTATTCATGTTTTTATTAAACTGTAAATAAACGATGTATTATCATTTATCCTAAATAGATACAGAATTATGATGAGTTTTATATTACAAACAATAATTTATGGTATAAATTAGGTAGATCATAATTGAATACATATGAAAAAACCTTCAATTCTGATTGTTTTAGATAGGGTCAATTCTGATGTGTTCCCAAGCATGGGTACGACACTTGGTTTTAGGCGTTGTAAATTCCTAAGAACATTATACAAATATATAGAATTTCTTATAATCCGATAGTCGGTTCCATTGGTAATATTACAATGAGTATACGTTAGACATTTTTTAGGAATGAAAATGATTTGCTTTACTTTATGTTGCTTATAATTTACAAATTAAAAATGTCCTTAATTTTAATTGATTAACAACGTTTTTAATAAATTTTTTCTAGAAAAATAAATAAATTATAAACATAAACTTACGTTGCCCTTGGACAGCTTCTGCAAATTTATCTCTAATTATTTTACATGCATCAAATATTGATGTTTGTGGATCGAATTGAATTGTTTTTGTGACTCTTCCTCCTTCAAGACTAATTTTAAGTGATAACGTCGCCATTGTATCTGGCTGCTGAAAAAAAAAAACAAAACAAATTAATATTAACTTTTCAATATATAAAATAAGGTTTGTAGTAGTATTTTTATCAAAACATTATTAAAATAAAAATAGGTTGAGACGACGACTACCGGATCTTCTGTCGAATTCATAGCATGAATCAAAGTGTGGCTAACTGACAAAATATAAAAACCAGTGAATACACCCTTTTTACATTACTGAGCACTTTAGTTAAGGGGTATGTGACATAGAGGTGAATCATTCTAGTAAGTATTAACTAACTACAATTTCGACACTTTGTCCTTTCTAAACAACAAGAAATATAATTTGCTTTAGAGGCTCATCTTCAATAGCTACTTAAATGTACATGCAGTACTCTAAAATTTACCTATTATTCTTTAAATTACAAGTCTTATTTTTCTGAAATTAATAACAAAAGAGGAGAGGAATTACTTTTTATCATTATCCTCTTAATGAACAATATTCAATGTAGTTCTTGCTTTTATAATATATACTTGATATGCAAAGAAAAACGTGGTCGAGAGACTATAATATTTTATTGATTTTCCTTTTTCTTGTTCTTTTCGAAATAAACAATTTAAACCATTTTTTTTTTTTTATATATTATATTTTATACAAGAATATTGAAGAGACGAGTTAGGTTCAATTGAATTAAATGTTAAAGATAAGACCAGAAGAAACTATTGGAAATATGCTGTGAAAATACGGGGCTCACTATGTAACAATTTGTAGTCTTTAAAATACATCAAATTGCGGATATTTTCACATAAATCTATTTATTAGAATTTCTGATACTTTCGAATGTTATAAAATATTTCTCAATTTTGGCGAAATTATAGTATTATGTGTGATTGCCAATTTTAAAATATTATAACGTACTAGTCAATGTAGTGCAGTGGATAACACACACATATTACATTAATGAATTATTTAAATAAAAGTTTTGTAAAATATACAAGAGAAGAAAAAAGTCCGTAAAAAAATTTCCAATATTTATTCTTGCAAACACACTCCCCCAACTGATTTTCATTAATCCCGACAGTCACCATTCTTCAATTTTACGTATGGAGTATAAATATAAAATACTTACACAAATTAAATTATTTATATAATAAACGAGTATACATTGTTCTTGGTTCATGTATGTTATAAAATCCAACCTTATACCCATATGGGTTATGTATAGTTATATATATCTTATATATAACATATATCTCCTTTTATATAAATACAATTCATTACATTTTCTAAATAGGACAAAAGAGGTTTACCAAAACAGAAAAGTTAACTGCTCCATTTTCACCTAGATACTTTTATGTTTTTCCTAACCTTGTATGATGTTAATAAAAGGAGAGAATATCTATCAATATTTTTTTTTTAATAAAAAAAAAATAAATCCATTTTTTCCTCCTGTAACTTTATATGGATAAGAATGTTGATAGGCAATGATTGATAGTTAGCTATTCATTCATAATCATAGTAAAGGAACAAAAAAAAACTATAGGTATGTATATTGTATATACTTGTAGAAGAACAGGCAAGTGATAAGTGTAAAATATGATATGTGGCTTAGTTTATAATTTCAGATGAAGTCAAATTGTAAACTATGTCATCACAATTATTTCGACTACAACATGAATAGAAATCTGCATTGGGTGATCGTTTCTACAAAGTATACAGTAACATCAAATCTCAACCAAAACAAGTATAAATTGACATTTCCGAATGTGGAATTATTGCATTTGTTCGGTTCTACATTTGAATAATTCAATAAATTATGGTGATTGATTGGAGGATTGATCAATAAATTGTATGGTCGCAGAATCGTTAAAAGTACATGACTCGGAACACTCTTCATATGTGACCTCAAACAATATACAATTCAATTATAATAAAAATTATATCTATTTTTTTTTTTTAAATATTCAAAATTATTTTATATAATAAATTTTAAGCTATATTTTTTAAGTTCAATTGTTAAAGTTCAATAATCCTATTCTTTACGTAACGAGTATTAAATCTGTAACCATAACTACGCGATGCCAATAAGATTAAATGAATTTTCGTTTACATTTTACGTATAATTTTCTATATAGAACTATGTAAAACAACGATGTTGATATGAGTATATATATATAAGTAAACATATTGAAACATACCACCCAATTCGTGGGTATTGTATTTTATAACAAAAATAAAACCCCAATATGTAAAATAACTTTAGTGCAGATACTCTTCTAATATACTCGTATAATGTAAACGCTAAAGTTCTGTGTAGTTTAACGTTAATAATATGCATTTTTCCAAACCATAACATTCTTTTCTACTTTAATGTTTCTATGTTTCTCATAATATTGAATAATATTCGTTATTTCACCAGAAAACCGTATTGGTGCATGAAATCGTTAAATCAAAGGGATAACAGAAATCAATATAAAATGGGAATGGGGTTCTATAATAATAACACTTAATTGATACACATAAGCATTGCATAATTAAATGTCTAATCAAGTGCTTAAATTTTATGCAACCTAACTCAATTACAAGTTTTGATGTATTTATTAATTCAATAAAAATATTTGAATCTCGAACTATTTTTTAACTTTGGAACCGCAAATTAATGTTACTAACTTTAAAATGCATACATTTGAATATTTCAGTAGAGTGGTGCATAAATCACCTGCTACATATAGGTTATTGTTGAGATGTTTTTTAACCGCAGTCGACAAACACGACAATAACACCATATGTTAAGCCTCGATAATAGATCTATCAGGAAATATATCGATCCATAATAACGTAACTGCAGAAATTATAGCATAATCGTAAGGATTAATCTATGTACAAGTGTATCGATGATAAAATTATCAACACATATATAGGTATATACAATTAGAATAAATCAGTTACAACTATTTTTTATTTATAACTATTGGTAAATAGCCTATAATTATAAGAACGCTCACGATGGGTGCAAAATACTAACTCTGTTATTCCAATTTGTTGTTAAATGGTAACCATAAAATATAGCATTTCACCCATCAAATTAATTATCTTAAGTTACAAGAAGTTTTTCAGTCACTATGAAAATAACGCTTAAAGTTGAAGTTTAGAAACTGAAAACACAATATCCCATCAGAAATATCCCTGTAACACATAAACACATATACGTATCAATAGCTATTCAGTTCTAAAAATTTATCATATTTTATGATTACTAATGTATTTCAGTTCGGGTTTTTCCTCTTCCAACATTACGATACACATAATTGTGTCCTCTTGTGTAAACTCTTTCAATAAAATAGAACACATACCTACTATATTGGGAATAAATAATAAATAATTGAATCATAAATCAATAACAAATTGCAGTTATATAACGAAATTTAAGTATTATGCTCTTTTTTACGAAAATGAATTTACTCATAATATTCATAAAAAATCCTATTAGGTTTTTCAAAAATAAAAGTTTTCCCTTTTCATGAAAATTTTACATACAAAAAGTTATGAGTATATACAAATTTAAAAGAAGAATACTTTGCATATTTACTAATATTAAACATATTTTCAAATATAAATGTACAATGGATTAACCAAGTGTAAGTTGAGGGCTGAAGATCGATGAATAGAGTTGTCGACAAATATCTAGAGAATGTTTTACTTAGTTGCGACCAAATCGAAAATGTGATCAATACTATATCTGTCAGTAATGAGTTGATATTTTGAAAAAAAAAAATTATAAGTCTTAATGCCTTGTGTAGGTGCCAAATAAAATATCTCACAAAAAAAAAATATGTATATATATATATGTATGTATATATCTTTAACCGATCAATCACACATTTCACAGTGAAATACTCTAAAGGTGAATTTAAATTGCACACATTTTTTTAGTCGATGGCAATTTAAATAAGCGTAAAAATTCAAATCATTGCAAAATCAATAAAAATGTTGTGTCACAAATCTTGTACTCAACATCTTGGGCAGTTTCATGTAAATTTTTGACAATGTTCTATATATTTGCCATATGGTATTTGTGTATTTCAAAATATATGCTGCCTAATATGATTTTTGTTTTGTGGCTAAATTAAAATAAAATACATAATGAAATCGACTAGTTGTCACAATGGAAATTTTTGGGAAATCAACTTACATGGTTTATGCCACACATTTCAAAACATGTTAATAATTTCCATCATACAAAGTAAATTTAAACTACTTTTTCTATACAGAAAAATTCAACGATTCCAGGGCTAGTGTATATACAGGTAATAACGAAACTTTGAGGTTTCAATTGTCATACGACACATCTATTTATTATAAAAATACATTTTATAACCTGAATGAAATCAAAAAGATCGGTGAACTGATTAAAAAGTTATGAACGTATTGAATAGAAATGGTCATTTTGTCGGAAATCTTATCCATAACATTGCACCTACAAAATTTAAAAAAAAAAAAAAAATTTAAATTAGTGAAATTGCATTACGAATGGCTTTTCCATGTGAACTTTAGATTTGTTTCCTTGTGATTTTTGCAGTTTCTAAACATGCAGAAATAGATCATTGAAAAGAAATGTGTGGCCAATTCTGAAGTTAGTTAATATTTGTATAAAAAAGTGAATTGCGTAAAAACAGAAAAAAACATTTATGGCACCAAAACGACCAATATTTACACGAAAATACTGAAAATAATAACAGTGTTCATGTCCTTTGTTTTTTAATCACTTTTATGATATTTAATATTTGATTATTTTATCACTTAATTAAGTTTCACCTAAATTTACTATATTAAATTTTGTCTACAGAAGTTAGTTTTATGTACACAGTTGTATGGAAATCATATTTCACATTTAGAATATTAAAAATTAAAACTATACCTAATTCTAATATGATAATTTCTATGGAATGTTCTAAAAATTCACAAAGATAATTTCACAAATCTAAATTTACAGCGAATAAATTCAAACGACTAATTTAACAAATTTATTAATTATAAATTTACATACAATTTATTTAATAAATTTTGTTTGAATCCTTTCGACTATTATTTTTTAAATTTTCGTCAAATTTTGTCAAATATATTTCCAATTTTGTCGCTCTTAATCTTTTCATTTGAAAACCTTAGAAATTATCATATTA